>JABFQM010002311.1:0-15650 GCA_022816865.1 Zelostemma sp. ZL-2020 | reverse complement strand
AAAATACAATGATAAGATAAAAATACGTATAATGCAGATACAAGTAAATAGAAAGATGATTTAAAGTATCGAGTGTAGAGAGTTTGGTTCTTAGGCCAAGATAAGTAACCATACTTTTACGCTTTACACTTCCTCATTTGAGTTTAGGGGCGTGATATTCTCTATTGAGTATTAACACAATCCTTAGCTAGAGGCTAGTAGGCACTTGCACAGGTTCATATAATGAGTCTTTTAAGGTGCTCGATTGCAATTTTCAACCTACATTTGAAAAATCGCGAATGTTTGAATTACGGGAGTTTTGAAAGTTGGAAGCACAATTATTTAAACGAGAATAGTTTTAGCTACTTTAAGTGCAATACAATTTCTACATTTTTCGTTTTAATGGACAATCCAGTTCTCCATCGAAGCTCATTCATTTTTCGACAGTCGCATAAACTCAGCGGTTGGAAGTTATGAAACTTTTAATTAGACATTTCAAAATTTGTTACGACTGTCAGAGAACATTGCTTTTGAACGTTAAAAGTGTTTTTAAAAGCCGAGCTTTATTGGGAGTTTCACAATTCTATGTGACGTTTGCGGATTTCTGTCAAACTGATAATAGCTGACAATTTTACATTAGTCTAATGGAAAAATGCTTGTTATTGCGGAAAAATTGAAAAAAGTTGTAGGAAAATCAGAAATATGGCACAATCAAATTAAAGAAGGTTAACCTAAGAATTTTTGAAGTTGTCTAAAAAAACATGAAAAATTATTGTAGCCGAGTAAAGCTTGATCGAAAAATTGTTTTGTATAGTTTTTTGGATGTAAAAAACAAAGATAAACTCCCAAAGAATACGCGAGAGAAGAAAATAAAATGTGGAAGAAAAATCAAATCGATCGAAATTTGTAGCACCGCTCGGAACATTTGCAATGAATAACTTCATTTTAATTGGATAAAAATGCAACATTTTGTCTATGTGTTATATTTTATTCATCTTTTTAATTTTTTACTTCAACTCAGGAATAATTGTCCACTTGTATTATCCAATTTTATCGGAACAATTGCTGTCACTTCCATTGTTCTTTCACATATTATATAATGTAAAATTCATAACTTTTTCATATACTTTGGCTATTTCTGAACTTTGCGTCGATTTATTTTCATTCATTGTATTTTGGTTTTTCACAATCAGCGGTTTTATTATAACGTGCTCTTATGGAAAATCCAATGTTTATTAACCATCCTGTACCATGACAGGGCGCCAATAGCGCGGCCAACGGATAATGCAACTCTCAATAGCGATTTTTCATTACGCACTGAAAGAATTAGGTTTTAGAAATAATTTCAAGTTTTGCGAGTATAACGATGAATCACAGAATTGTATTTAGAAGTTGCATAATAACGAGTCTTGGTTACTTAATATTATTGTTCCTCTGACGTGTCCTCTTATTATCAAAGAGACAGAACAACAACGAGAGTATAATTAGCCTACCCAGAGAAATAGGAATTGGCACGCAAAATCTAGTGTATTTACGTTTCGCGCACGGTAGAAAGATAACACATCAGAGGAACAATTTTCTGCTCCCACGCACCTAAAAATATTGACTAACCAAGGCACATTATGCAACTTCTAAATACAATAACCATTTGTATTAACGCCAACTTCAAAAACAAACTATTAGACCAATTTCTAGGTTACCATTTTTCGCTTTTCACTGTCACATTTTTTATATGAATTAAGCTCAAGGTTCTTCAACATTTCAATTTCAATTACACCAAATTACACCAATTTATTTCTCGTAAAGATAAGAGTGTTTCCGTATTTTTCATTTTTACTGTTCAGAATTTTTTAAAGATTTATTACACATTGTTCTTTTTTCAAGACAAATAAAAATTGAAATTCAAATCATTATTTCAAAAAGTTTGCAAAAAGTATGGGAACATTCTTTTATAATAATGTTTAAAAATTTTAAATTTCATTTAAACAAATGTGTACCGTAGGTTGGGACACTGCTGAACATCTGCAACAATTTAAGTATTTTTTTGTAGTTTTCTCCACTAGCAATAATCGATTTTATAATATCTTGATGTTTAATAATATTTCCGGATGGGTAAAAAAGAAAAATTGAATGTCTAAATAGGAAACAATTGAAATAATAATAAAGAGAAAAGAGAAAGTAAACAAGAAAGTAATGAAAAAGAAGTTTTGTTCACTGGATAAACATTGATAAAAAATAGAAGAGAAATGTTTCGTTTCTAGTCGCTAAGCCATAAATAGTATAACGTCAAAAGTAATTTGAGCGAAATGGTACTGATTTGCCGACATTAAACTACTCTTAAAATAAATCTGTCAAAAAGGATACGTAGTTGCCATGTTTGCGCTTCCAATCCCTTTTTTCTTTGTCTTTCTTCTCAATACTTGATCCCTTTCGAATAAAAAAATCCCCTTTTGTTTTCAGTATCTTAGACAGTTGATCCAATAAAAATTGAAGTCAACAATTTTTATGTAAATCTCGTTTTCATTATCTTATTTTATAAAAAAGGTTATTAATTCAGGGAACTTTCCCTATACCAAAATAATGCCGTTCCTTTTTTATCCTAACAATGGTGCACTGATTTCTTGGCGAGTTTTAACATAAGAACGAGACAATATCGTACTAATTACATGCTCGACATGACTCGAAACATTTTCAAACGGTTTCGTCCTTTGAGAATCCTCGCTCGGCTTAATGGTGTCTGACGTTTCCGCTTCCATTAAAATCCCGCGGAACCCCGTTGGCGACCATCGATCGAGCCACCCTCGGGGACGATTCGTGCCAGTGCTTTTCTCTCGAATCTATTAATTCGTTCTCACAAGTTGAAACCGATGTTCGTAGCGTGCGATTGAAACGCATCGAAACATCAACACACGCATGCTGCTGCGCGATCGAATCAACGTTTCCAACCGTGAATGTTTTCCTTGCCAAACCCCTGGATTTCCCAACTTTTCTCAATTATTCCAGCAAGAAAAGTCAATTTTTCAAACCTAATCTAAAACTTGTGATCTATTTCAATCATTTTATCCGTCTTTTGTAAGCTCATTGTTATTAATGAAATTAAAATTATACAGCTGTTTACACTCCCAGTTTCCATCGTTATAAAGTCATTAATCTAGATGAAATAAAACGCGCTCGAACTACGCGTCTGGTGGTCTTTCAATAGCTCAATTAAAACGTAACTCGCGGTGTTTGAAGTTAATTAGTGAAAAATGGAACTGATCTCCGTCCAAACAGATAAAAAAGTACGAGTGGAAATGAAACCGGCAATAAGCCAGGTTTTATTTCAGCAATAGCGAGGAAATTGGACTTTGCGAGTCCGGATATTACTCGATAATAACTGCATTTGTCAAAAAAATTGCATATCCTCCAAAACTTCTTTTCCTTTTACATATAAGAAGCTATAATCGAATCGTTTCTTTCACTCGTGAAATACCCACTTCTCAGTTTTTTCGATCTGCCGATCGATTGTTGCCTCGCTCAAGAAAATCCCTTTAGTGGCACATGAGAAATTCGCCGCGGTTGCACACACGAAAAGGAAGCGAAACTTTTCACTTAGAAATGAATTAATTTTTTTTCGATTTGATATGCATCAATTCCGCAAAATTGTTATGTAAATAATTCCGAGTTTGGCTTGAAAAATCGCTTGGCATTATTCCGTACTTGAGACTTATTTGTCGAAGTATAAAATGCAGGTAATTAACAGTAAACAAGATCGAAGTAAGCCGCGATGCTCGCAGCCGAACGGTGAGAATGGCACTGAGTTCGAGAGAGTCGAGTGTGGCTAAATTTCCGGACGCTGGGAGGCGCGTCGGTCAGGATCAGCCACAGGTTGCGCTCACGTAGCTTCGATACTACGTAGACACGAACGAAAGGGTTGAAATAATGTGGCCATGGGGTTAAAGCTAGTTAGTGTCTCCTCGTCGCATCGGTTCAAAGTAACGAATTATACATCTTTTATCTTGCTACTGTGCCCTTTTAAATGCTTCTTGTGATGCAAACTGTTACGGCGAAAGCTCACTTTACCGAGTTGGAAAAACGTTTTGTTCGGATTTTATTACATGAGACTTTTTCCTTTGATCTTCATCGCCTTGTTCAGTTGGAACGGACAAATCCAATGTACAGAAAAGTGCGATTCCGCTCCGAGCCATTGAAAATGCTGTTTTTCATTTTTTGAAGCAAAGTTATAAACTGGAGAAATATAAAGAAGTAAATGACGAAATAAAGTATGAAAAAGTGTTTTTTTTTTAAATAATAGATTAATACAGTTTTTACTCGGAATCTATCTTTCCAAAAAAAAAATTTGCATTGAAAATGTTCGAAATGTTCGAATTAAAAATGTTGGTTTCAAGTTTAAGACATACAAAATAGAGTCACCTCGAGGAATTTCCGGAAAAAATTATGTTTACTGCTCATAAAACGCATTAATCTGCATTATTATTGCGACTATGTATATGAAATTCTTCGTTTCGGTCTGTTTGATTCGTGTCCATGAAGGTAATTTGTACTACAATACTCATCGTATTTAATTTTTGGATTGGTCAATAATTGAATGTTTTGTCCGTGAGTAATTGGAACGGACTTTATCTATAGTTTCAGAGACAAATGCGCAACTTTTTGCTTCTGTACGGGAATGAAAGCTTTTAACTCTAATATAACGATTGATCTACTCTGTTGCTGACTCGTTTTCGATACTCTGCTGAGGATTTCAAATTGAAGAACACAATAAGGTACTTTTCCCCAAATGAAAAGGAACAATTTGAAAGATTCCAGATTTTAAAAATGTCTAAGAACCGAAAGCGTCGGTTCAGTCTTCATTTAAAAATGAATTTCTTTATTTCAAATAACCAAAAATGTAATTATTTATTAACGCCAAATTCACTAAAATGTTTGCGTGCGAAATTATATAAAACTATATAGAAGTACAGAGAAAAAATTTGCCATAAATCTCCACTAGTTCGATTTTAACTACGATGTAATAGAAAAATTACATTGATTGACATAAATTCAGGTTAGAATTACACAACTCTCTCCGAGATAAATTACTTGGAAGATTGATTGGTGAAAACTCTTTTACCTTTGACGCTTTTCATGTATTTCAAACGATTTTGATTGATTTTACAGCGGTTTTTATAGTGTATTCGAAAAACGTATCCATTTATTGCGTTGATTTATTGCGTTATTTGTCTGGTCTTATCTATCCAATCGTAACAAAGTAAGATTTTAAAAAATAGAGAAGGCATGAGATAAGCTGCGTTGTTAGTCTTGAAATTGTTTCATTTCGTCAAGCAACAATTAATCTATCTCGTATAAGAACTTGAAATCGAACTTTTGTTTTAAAACAACATTCGGAAAAGACAAATCAATTAATACCGTGAGTACCTTTCATGGATTTAAAAGTATCAGACCTTAATTCTTCAGTACTTTATGCTATTTTTGGTGACATTTTTGGACTTAAAAAAACTTGAAATTGATATTTCGATGAATTTTGATCGTATCTTTATAAATACTCACAAAAACTGTAAATAAATGTTTTATGTGGTGATTTAATTGTAAAACAGATAAGATGATTGTCATACAAATATTTCATAGCGATAACAGACGTTTGATTCATTATATCCAAATTTTTTTTCAATCAGATGTTCCATGGCGGAGTCACCGAAATAATTCTTTTCAAAGAATGGCACATTTCGAACTGGCAGGGAATGTTGGAATCAGCGATAATAATAATAATTTTCGCAACTACATACGAAGTCATGAAGTATTTCAGGTATTTTCATAACAGAACTTCGCGCCTTCAATCCCCCGTAGTGTAAAATTCCCCAGAGTTGATAAAAATGAGAAATTTTCAGAGCTGAACTCCAGAACAGCAGTTCGTCGACGAGAATTCGCAATGCGAAAACGTGAGTTTTCAATCGTTTCGAAAGTACGGTGTGTTTTTATAATTTCAAGAGTGCAGTTGCATAACTCGTAATTTTTCATTTATATTCATGACCTGAATTAAAGCAGACTACATTTCCATTGAATATCCGCGTAGACTTTGGCAAAGAAAAATATTGAAGTATTTGGCTATTTGCCCGAGACTGGGGTTTGATAACGAGTATCAGTTAACGTTCGTATACATGCCCCCACATCGTCGCGTCAAGTGCACTTCATTACCCACACAAACTGCATATTTTTAAAAGGGTTCTCTTCGCGATCATTCGCCCTGTATTTTTTAAATTTGTATGCGGTTTTCAATGGAGTAATTCATTGCTGAACATTTTATTCAGTAAGAATTTTTCTCTTTCAGACGTAGCATGTTTTCTGCATCTCATGTCTTACAGACCGTACTGCTCAGTATTCAAGTTACTCTAGGTCATGTTCTGATGCTCATTTTTATGACTTATAACATCTATATATGCATCTCTATCGTTCTCGGAGGATTCCTGGGTTATTTTCTTTTTTACTGGAAACAACCTGGAAGTGCCATGAAAAGGAACACAGACAACGATGAATCATTTTATTGAAAATCAGAATAACGTAACAAAATATGAAATTTTTTATAATATTATTTACTTACGAATTGAATTTAACGTTTTTAGCGACTTAGAAATTTATAATAATGAACAATCAGATACAATGTCATACACATATTTTTACTTGTCAAATGATTGACAATTGTTTAAAAACATTTTGTAGGTATGTGCCAAGAATCAAATTCAACAAATAAAAATCATGGCTGAAAGCTCAGAATTTTGATAATTTTTTAAACTGAGATGAATAGAATTATTTTAAGACCGAAAATATTAACGTCTTGAAAAACAGCTTCATAAAAAATTCATTTTTTCAAAATTTCAAAAGTTTCTAAATTTAAGGATTTTAAAAATTCACTAAAAGAATCAAACTTCTCAAGAAGCATTTGCAGATTGGAAACTTCAGATTCCCACAATAATTGAGGTGGAAAAATAAGCTCAGCCCTATAATAAATAAAATAATTCAGTAAGAGCAGGAAGAATAAGAAAAGCACGCTCGGCGTATAAAAACATCTCGTTCTTCTTCATTCTCCCGTTCCTTTTGTTTCAACTCTTTATACTCCCTTTGCACCTGCATCGTTGTTTGTCAAACGGATTTTATAATATTTTTCTGTGTTTAATGTAACGTCAATGTTTGACAATGGAATAAAACCTAAAAAGAATTATTTCTGCAAATATACTCGGAGTATTTTCGCGAGGGTGTTACTTGCTAACCTACTCTGCCTTTCAGTTACGATGCGCAGGAAAAAAGTCATCAAGTTTACTGACGCGAAAAAAGGTCAACCCAGTATTTTAATGCCGCGATACTGAATGCGCGAGAGTTTTAAATGCACCTCCGTTCGTTAATTTTTCGCTCGTAAAACAGGACCTTAGTGAATTTCGAAGCATCACTCATTCTACATCTTTTATTATTCGTTATGGGTTTCCTTTAGTGTTTATGTACGTGGTACAAAACCCTTGTAAAGTCGAGAAAAACAAGTTTAAATTGTTATGAATTTTTCTCGGAACATGCCACGCTAATTTACGTATTGATTCCACTATTTTCGGTGCAATTTGTTCAATTGCGCTCTCGTCGATTGCCGTGAAATATGCATCATCCGATGATACATCGAGGATAGACGTTAAAAATAAATGTAACGAAATGTCAGACAGAAAAGTTGCGCTGCAAAATGTAATTCGATAGAAAATATTTAACCGAAGAATAATGTTGATCGAATTATCAATTACGTTTCGCTGATTTATATACACGCGATGCTTCTGCAGTGGCAACGTTATTTTCAATTTACCCTTTCATAAACGTAATTAGAAAATAAGCTTTTTCGGGTATTCCGCAACGTGCGCTTTTTCGCTACAATTTTTGCCCGGGTTATTTTATTCGTTTGTAAATCCACGTGAATTGCTCGGGGGAATTTCTCGAGTCTCGCCGGGATGTAGCGTTCCTTAGATAAAGCATTACGTGAATTTATTGGAAAAGTAAACGGGAAGTAATCTTCTTATTCGTTTACAGATTTTTAAAACTGCAGAAATTGATACTTTATGGGAAATCGGATTCTGCGGTTTCCAAAATTCGCTAATGAAAAGCTGCAGTGTGAAATCGTTGAAATTAATTGTACGTCGTGCAAGCTTAAAGCGGATGCTATAGATCCCAACTTGACTCGGCATAACTCAAGACCTCGGTGACTTAACAATGTCGAGAACCAGTACTAAACGTACGTTCTCTAGTTTCTATTAATCAGCGATGCCGCACGCTAACATTCAGATACAACATAAATATGAACGCGTGGAACGAAAGCCTCGTCCACTGTAAACAACTTGCAGTTTGATCAAAGGTTTCTCTCTATTCGATCATTATTTATATTTTTAGTCCCATTTTCACGAAAAATTGTCCCTCCAACATGTAATGTATTTTTATTTCCAATCAACTGCAAAAAAAAACCTCAAATGGAGCACGGTTTTCATGCAACAAAGACATGACAAGAAGAACGAATATTAAATTTCACTCATGATGGGAGTTTTCAAAAACAAGAGCTTTTACCGTTTGCGAGGCTTTTAATGAAAAATGCCGTGCGCTTTTAGCAGTGCGAAATATCTTGTCTCGCGTCGACAGACAAACGATTTTCAAGGTGGTTTTGCCAGGATGTTTGTCCGTCAGTTAATTCGCGCTGCAGACGCAAAGACAAAGGATTTTTTTTACCGTTTCATACTTAACAACCTGTGAAAAGACACAATATTTCGGCCTGCAAGATAATGTCAAAAATGCATTGAAGTATATACAAATGTACTCGGCATTTATTAGTCGAACGAAGATTATGAGTAATGGATCACTGTTGAACATTCTTGAACTTTGAAACAATGCCATTGTCTCCGGTGACTACAATAGGCATTTTTCGTTCTGCTAATAAGAATGTGATTAACTAAAGCAAACACGGTAGAGACAATTGAAAGCTCTCGTTTGAAAGATTGCATTGTGAAAGTCGGAAAAACCGCAGTGTTGAAATAATCGATTTTCTGATGCTGACATTTTTGGTTGTTACAATTTCTTTTGAAATAAAAAATGGAAAATTCTTTAGTTTCTCAAGTTTTTTCGTGCTTTATGATAAATAATTTGAATCCTACAAAAATATGCACATCCTTTTGTTTAATTTATAAACAAGTACATATATTGTGAACTAAAAGAGACTACGAGTATTTGAAATGAAAATTCTTGCTCCTGAGAATTCCGGCAGCAAATTCCGTACTTCTTTTCCAAATAATGGTATTTGCAATTTTCATAATTTTACTGGAGAGAAATTTTCAAGCACAACAAATTTTTCCCTCTACTTTTGGTCTCAATTTGCAGCTATTTTGTTGGATTATTTAAAAAAACGAGTATTTTTTTAGAGAATTGCGTTTTTCTCCAAGATGGCAGCTCCAAATGTGACGATTCTTATTAAATGAATTACAATTAAAAAAAGAAAATCATTCAAATTCGTTTATTGATAAACACATAACTTCTAATTTAACTCTCAGCCATATTGCCCAAAAGTAAAGTTGTTCATATTTATCCGACTTCCCGCAATCCGCGTTTAAACAGAACCTTTTTTCCAGCCTTTTGAATCTACCCAGTCCCCTTAATTTTTGCCGCAGTGAAAAACTAACAGGCCTCATAAAACGCAATGAAAAAAGTCATCCGAGCGTAACAATTTTATTGGAAGAGCACTTTTGGCGGTACCGAAGCAAACTTAATTCGAAGAAAACAAACGAAAGGAGGTTGAAAAAAGGAATTCCATAGGGACTCGGGAATACGAACAGGGAATCGTCCTACTACCCAGACTGCTATATCTATGCTTACGCATGTAGCGAGCCGGTCGATACTCGGCGTCGGCTCCATGGTGTAAGCTGTACATCCCCTTTTCACGCACCCTGCCATGGTGCAGAACGGCTTTTTCACCCTCCAAAACTGGCAACGCTCTCTCCGAGAACACGGTACGTTTCTCGGCTTTGCCTGCGCTCTATTTTTTTTTCTAGAGTAAAAATATGTCGGTTGAGCAGCTGATACCCTGTTGCTCGTACGAGGCTCCCTTCGTTATTATTACTTCCATCATACGCGGCGCGATGCTTAACGAGACATTCAGAACGCTCGAAATCGCGGAGAATAAATTGCTCGAACGCTTTGTACTTGGCAGCCTCTCAAATATTCCGCGCGGATTCGCTTGTAACGTCGAGGGTGGAGCTAGAGCATCAAATGACTCGATTGATCATTTCAGCTTTTAATTCCTGCTTCGGCACTCTCGTACGCGACGAGAATCCAGTAACATTCTTTCCGTTAAATCGGCTGGGACGTTGCAGTTTTTCCTCTCGTGAAAGAGCTACTGAATTTTCGTGTATCGAGCGAAATTAAGTTGCGTTGGAGCTTTTAAACGCGATGAGAAAATGCGCTCGGTGTGACTTGAAATAGAGACTTCCATGAAACTCGATTCAATTTTGTCATATCTTATTTATTTGAGCTAGAGTTGTTTCGTTTAAAGACTTGAAAAATGTATTTCTTCTCAAGTTTTTTCGAGTTTTGAAAGCGCAGCTAATTTTTATTATTACATTTTTGCAGAAAAGTTCGTTATGGAAGTTTTTTTAATGAAGATTCAGAGCGCGTTTCAGGAGTATATTAATTAACTTTGAAATTAAGCCAATATTAACGAGGGATAATGAACTCAATGAAGAGCCCGGGTAAAAGCTCTTGAGTAGAGGCCAAGAAAGCTTGTACGTAACCTTATAATCGTTGAATTTTCCAATCAAATCGATGGGAAAAGTGCTCTCGATTAGATGTTTGATACTGTAAATTTGTATCAGCATATTTTTGCGAACAATCACCTAAATAATTAAGCTGTAATTGATTTCTCGGTCTTTTTTAAATAAACACGTAATTTTAGAGTATTGATTGTGACCGAGTCATGATAATCAAATCCCATTGGCTTATAACAGAAAATTGTTAAGGCTTATGACAATTTTGCGATGGTAATAATACTTGTAATTTCAGGAGCTTTTCTGCAGATGGCAGCACAATTTGAAAGTTTATCGTAGTTGGTACATTAGAAAACATTGTTTTCCTGAAAAACTATTAAACTCTTTTGAAGACGAAAAAAGACTGTTCAAATTTTGATTATAAAGTACTTCAACATCTCAAGGTACTTTCAATTCTTCAAAAACTCGATGAAACTCCACGGTTTTGAAGAGTTTTTTCATTCAAAACTGAAAGCGAAATCACTTTTTTCCAACTTTGTAATTTACAATGAATAGTGAATATCAAAAGCGATCTAATGGACTTTACGCGGCATGTTAAATTATTTAAATTTGCATTACCGCGATTTTCATTATTCCGTGTTCAATCTCATTAAATTTAATTCATTTACATTCCCTTCTCGATTACCCACTCTTATCGCTTTTCCATTAAAGTAGTTATCATTTATTTAGTGGCAACTGATAGAACTCGATTAGCAGAATCTTTTGCGAATTCTCGAGGATAGGAAAGAATAACCTTGGCCTCCAGTTGTCGACGCTACATAACGCAAAACCGAAAGTGCAGTGCTGGACACGCAATACTGTTGTTTTATATAAAGTGTTGCATATTAATCAAGTTTTTTTTTCTTCAAATATGCAAGCATAGAGTTTCTATGCTTCTTCCTATCACAATCATGATTACTTTTTCATTATTCGAAACAATTTTCTACAGTTACAAAAGTAAATGCAATAAAATTGCGAAGTGAGCACAAAAACTGGCTAAAAATACAATTCAATTATTTATACTGAATTGTCTGCAGCGAAGTAGAGCGAAGTTTTCATTTATTGAAACAGACTTCACCTCGATTGAATCTATCAGTAATGAGAAAAGTAATAATTTATTTCAGAGTTTTTATCAGTCTACGTCGATGTAGAACCAGTGTATGAACTAATGCAATTTTGCCATGAGATGAAAATGAACTTGAATCGATTTTCCTGAAGATAATTGCAGAAATAAATGAAGCATGTTTTATGCTTTAACATTTTCGGGTGAGATAACGTTACTTCCTTCCGGTAGCATCTGACCCATTTCAATAAAGAAAGTACCCGGGTCGATCTCTATCGACTGGCCGCTGGAATAGCGTGTGACCTTTTGAATTCTCTTTGAGTACTAACTGTGAATTACTCAGGAACTAACGGATTTCTCAACACGGTCAGGCCAATTTTCGTTTGTTGGAGGAAACTGATTTCTTATCGTTTTTCCAATGTTGCAGAAACACTACATTCGAAACTGTAACATACGTTGTGGTATTCAAAGACTAAAATTCCCGCAAACTAATCTCTTGTTTTTCATGAATCTTTTGATAATCAAAGTTTTCTTCCGCCGTCTCAATAAACAATTTCAAATTAGTCACGTCTAATTCCCGGATCGCAACAACACATCGAAACCTTTAAACTGTAATAATAAAAAACCATTCGTTATATGATTCAAAAGTTGTTTGATAGTTTATAGATTAAGTAAAATGCGTAGAAGTTTTAATAATGCCGAAGTTGATTTTGGTGCCAAAGACATTGCCAAGCATTGAAAAAAGTTATCGTAAGAATGATGATGTATACCGCACTGAGTACAATGTATTATCTTGCGTAGATACTGGGAAAACAAAGTCGTAACTGATGCAATCTCATTTCATGTAAAGCTCAACGATTAAAAATAGTATGAATGAGTTAAATTGAAGAATATTTGCAATTGATTTGAGAATAATAATTATGTTTGAAAATATCGATACTTTAATGCAAGGGTGAATTGGAAAACATATTTATAATGCAATATAATTTATTACATTTTATATGCCGCTATAATTTATTTAAAAATATCTTCTTCTTCATAAAAAAAATACGCGAGTGAAAAAATTGTACATAAATGCTCGTAACGATCAATTCACAATTTTAACAGTTTTTTAAAAGAAAAATGTTTATTTCTCAGTCAATTTGCATGTTTGGTCATTTATATTGTTCACAGGACTATTTGCAACAACTTGACCGTGGCGATTTGAAAAATATTCATTTGCCAAAAAGATACATGCTTTTGTTCAATAAGTCGGTCCAAAATTCTTTAAACAAATGCATGTATCTTTTTAGCAAATGAATATTTTTCAAAACGCAACGGTCAAGTTGTTACAAATAGTCCTGTGAACAATATAAATGACCGAACATGCAAATTAGCTCAGAAATAAACATTTTTCTTTCAAAATACTGTTAAAAGTTTCAATTGTTCGTTACAAGCATTTTTGTACAATTTCTTCCCTTGCGTATTTTTGTCATGAAGAAGAAGATATTGTTAAATAAATTATAGTGGCATATTAAATGTAATTGATTATGTTGTATTATAAATATGTTTTCCGATTCACCATTAAAGAATCGATCCATCTTAAGTGATTTTTCTTCTCAGCATTTTTTAGTCAAACTTTTAGTTTTTGATATAAACATTAAAAATGATTATTATCCAATCATTCAATACGTTTTTCATTACTTTTCTTGGATTGGGGGCATCCCCTAAGTGTGATGAGTGAATTTAAAAAAATCTGAACATTTTATTGATATGAAACTTGATTTTTTGCTATTTGAGTGTCGAAAAACATTGAATTTTGATTGAAAAAATATCTAACTTCACCAATTTTTATATCGAAAACTAAAAGCCTGACTAAAAAATTGTTGAGAAAAAAATCACTAAATTTTCGATTTTCTACAAGTTTATATATTTTTTTCTCGAACATTGTTATTCCTTAAAATTTTCGATTTCCCGAGGTCTCAATTGATAGTCTAATAATTAAGGTTGCATCTCCATTTGTTTCCCGCACAAATCACACCCTCACGATTTAAAATGTAACCCAAAGAACATAGTATCGTTTTTAAGACATCTAAAACACGTTCCAATGCAAAATCGGAAACAAATTCAAGATGTTCTTGAAGATGGGGAAATGGCCGCTAATCTAGGTGACAGAAATGTCTTAAAAACGATTATATGTGAACGTCTTGTAGAGCTTCGACGTTTAAAGTGAGGTTATTATGGCATGCAATGAAAAGGAACCTTTTGAAGACGCAATTCGGAACGTTTAGAAGAAGCCTGCGGGCACACTATCAAGATGATAATGTAAAATGCGAACCGATTCTTTTAGATGTATTGAACACAAATCGATAGATTAGTGTTATAAAATAATGGATAAAAACTCGTAATTATCAACTGCTATCGTATAAAATAAAGAAAAACAATAAATTGACAAAAAGCATTTATCCCCTACGTCGAGATTCGAACTAACGATCCTGTGATTTATAGTCCGACATCTCACCCCGGGGCCAGTGGGATCAACACTAATTGTGATGTTGCTTGGCGCTTGACACTGGGCTTTATCGGCTCGCAAAAAATAATTACGAAAAATTAAGTCTTTCGATCTTGTATCATATGATGATAGCACTATTATTTTATGAACGTATAAAAAAATGTGTTTGTCATATACCATTCGGTAAAATGTAGCACATGAAAACTCTACTTTTCTTTCAATTCAACTCATTTAATAAAAAAAGCGTAAAAAACAACTAATTATACGTTGATCCCGCTGGGCCCCGGGGTGAGATGTTGGATCATTAATCACACGATCGTTAGTTCGAATCTCGTCGAAGGTGATAAATTTTTTTCAGTAAGTTTATTGTTTTTCTTTATTTTTATACGATAGCAGTTGATAATTAGATGTTTTTATCGATTATTTTCCGTTTTCAAACACTAATCTATCGATTAATGTTTAATACATCTAAAAGAACCGGCCGGTATTTTACATATCATCTTGATAGTGTGGCCACAGGCTTCTTCTAAACGTTCCGAATTACATCTTCAAACGGTTCCTTTTCATTGTACGCCATAACCTCGCTTCAAACGTCGAAGCTCTACAAGACGTTCCCGTATTGTCTTAAAGACGTTTCTCGGAAACCTCTTGCAGACGTTCCTGCCACCTAGATTAGCGGCCATTTCCTCATCTTCAAGACATCTCAAAGATGTTCCCTTGCGAAATTGGAACATCTTGAAGATGTTCCCGATTTTGCACTGGAACGTGTTTTAGATGTCTTGAAGACAACCGTGTTCTTTGGGTAGTCTATCCTTTATGATTTGTATTGCAACTGGTGCGATTCAGATAGTAAAAGTTACCATATTGCACTTTTACGATTTAAAAGTTTTGGTATTGTTTCTAGGCGTATATTATGAGATACAACCATCTTAAAATCAACCTACCAATTTTATAACAATAGTTTTTAACTCGGAAAAACTTCAAATTTTAACAAGCATATGATCTGATAATTAGATTGCTCAGATCTGTTTTGACCTGGTCCAATCCGATCTTGCTCAATCAGATCTCATTTTTGACCATGTCTGCTTGGACCATGAATGTTCAGATTCCATCGCATCTGACTAGGTCTGAACAGATCTGAGCAGTGCAATTTTCAGACCTGAACTTATTGTTCCTAGTGAAAATAAAATCAGGTCTGTTTAAATGCGGCCAAGTATGTTTAAATGGTAAAAAATTATATCTGAATAGGCAAAATGGGATCTGACCAGATCTGAGCTATTCCATTTTCAGATTCAATATCTGATCTAAT
>JABFQM010002310.1:0-15657 GCA_022816865.1 Zelostemma sp. ZL-2020 | reverse complement strand
GTTTCTTGCTGCTGCTTCTTCCGAGCCGCTGCTCCTGGCGAAAGAAAGTTTCAACGTTGGGATAGTAAAGTAACGCAATTTACTCGCGAGTGGGACACGTCTTTGCATGCTGATGAACTTATAGATATCCTCTAATGTACATGCATATATGTAGCGTCTACACACTTTGCGATGACACTAGAAACTTTGTCGAATAGTATTATGATACGAGGAAGCTTAACTGAAAGTGGTACTCGTTACAAGCTCGGAAGGAAGTTGAAGGATTCATTAAAAATGACTTTCTTCCAGCAATTACGCATGCTCGACGTAATGCATTATCCCATCAAGTTAATAAAGAAATCATTTCTAACTTGGTCGTGACATTGAATTTAAAATCCCATTTGTGGAAGCCAATTCAAATCGCGACTCTTTCATCTTGATCCTCATTTAAATTTTCATCGCGTCAACCGAAATCGCCATTCGGGATTATACCAGCGCGTAACAAATTAAACTTTTGCGAGTTTCGCAACATCCTTATCAGCGGCGCACGCGCAAACACGTCTTTGCGGATTTTTATGCTGTTTGCGTAGACACAAATAAACACCGGAGCGCACATGGCAAGTCTTCGGCGGTTTATTCAGCCATTAAAACAAGCGGGCAACGGCCATGCTAAATTTATCTGCCAGTTATCCCGCATTCTCCGTCGCGAGTGAAATTGCGAGCTGCGAGGGGTTGCTCAAGAAGTCGTTTCTACTTCGCGAGAGCGCGTTTGTTTACTCCTAAAGGAAAAATATCGAAGCGAGCATTTCCAGTTTTAATGAAACAGCGATATTGAAAAAGAAATTTTTTTTCCACGGGTACAGTTTTTTAATGGCAACGTTCCCCGTGACGTTTGAGCTTGTAAATATTCGCTTATCGATATTCG
This sequence comes from Zelostemma sp. ZL-2020, assembly GCA_022816865.1. Lineage (NCBI taxonomy): Eukaryota > Metazoa > Arthropoda > Insecta > Hymenoptera > Platygastridae > Zelostemma > Zelostemma sp. ZL-2020. The sequence continues at coordinate 14,753 of JABFQM010002310.1, read as the reverse complement.
AAATCCCTACTGAGTTTTGAAAGAACGAGGGCATTTTCAACGCAAAGGAAACAACGGAAAACGTGGGCAGCACCGGCGAATGAATTTCCCAACGAGTTCCATTCTTGATTCTCCCAGGACCCTTTCCTGGCGGCGATTGCAGACCATTCGCTGCCGTTTCCAACGCTTCTTGTCTGGGAACGTGCGTCGAGCAATTTCATCCCGCAAAAATTGCATTTCGCGCGATGTCCGACCTCCGCTTCCGCGAAAGTTACAGCGCGAGATGCGTAGGATAATGCAGGAGTTCTTACGCTGGGGATATCGTAGCCTTAAAATTGCTTGTACGCGGAAGCGGATTCGAACAAGGAGCCGTTTGTTTCGCGAAGTAGCTAAGGATTTTATTGAGTGTACGAAACCGGGAAAAAATTTGCTTGATTTAACGCACGCGAATTTTGTGCTTGTAATAAACGGTTTTACATGCGATGCCGGGACCGAGTGAACAATTTAAATTTACAGAAGCTCATAAAACGCGCGGCTAACTATGCTGAATTACCTTGTGAAGCATACGTTTCGCGGAGCACGAAAGTAGGATTAAAATACCCAAAGGCGAGGGCGCTTGTAAGCTCAGTGTCGGGATTCAGGTGGAACGTAAACATTCATGGAATTCAACGAAAATTGTTACTTTCATTTTTTATAATTCCGTGGAAATGGAAAAAGCATTCATGCAATTTCCCGCGCATTCCTAAACTAATTTATTTCTGAGTCGATTCGTACGAAAAGAAACTGCACGGAATGAATTTTTTTACTTTTGAAAAGGCTTTGAATTCAGCGTGGAAGTAAATGTTGTGAGTCATTACAAGGTATTGGGGCGTAAAATTAAATTGTTCGTCCTCTCTGGATGCTCACTTTCAACGGAAACAATTTCAACGCCATTCAATTTGTTCGTTTTCAAAACTCAGATTGAACTAATAACACTAAAATTTGAGAATCATGGCTCTCTTAAAGAGAAGGCCGAGAGCGTTTTATTGCAGTTGTTCGAATGCAAGACGCGACGAGGTTCATAATACTATTGAGTCAGACATTGAAAACTGCGTGCGATAAAGGATCATTTCGAAGTAAAAAAATTCGGCTTAATCTAAAAAAGAAGCATCGAAGAAACGGTGAACAATTCAATCTTCTCGCGAAAACAAACGGGGAAGTTTTTATTCTTCCTCAGAAGACTAAATGAATATCTCATCTAATCCTCGTTTCGTTCGGAAATTTTTTATTCTCAATTCTCCCGTCTTTATTTTCGCGAATCCGTCTCACGTGGAATAAAATGTGGGTCGCTTCATGCCGAGAGCAGATAAGAAACGTCCATTAGATTTGGAGTGTCAATGTATCCTTTCACATCGCGTACACATAATTCGCAAGCTCGTCTTTCTTTATGCCCCGTTTCTTCTCGCGTCTGTAGGTTTTTGTAGGACCCTTTCCTCAAGGAAAAGAATTCCCTTTATTCTGCCATTTTAAAAGAGCCTCTTTGAAGAGTATGCAAGAGAATCACATTCTGAATAAAACTGCGTATATAACCATCCGTAATGAAGGATTTTCTTTCTACGGGTTAAACAAAGGAAAATAATAATCACGCGGAAATATGAATTACAAGCTTACGTTTCATCTTTTGTCGATGTTTCTTTTCCGTGAGGTAAAATGTATCGGGCGCGAGTGCGCGCCAAGGGATAAATAATTCAAAAGAAAAATGCAACTTTGAACTCGCGAGAGCTCGCGTCGAAGTGATAAGTTGGACGGATGATGTATGGCCGTTTATTATTTAACTCGCGGAACGCAAATGTCGACAGGTAATCGGGTTACACGCGTCTTCGGAGATCGGATACCGCGAATTCGTTTGTTCATGCTCGCAGATTAAAACGCGCATTCATGGCACGTATCGCATCGGCTTTCGCCACGAAAAATAAGATTAGATAACGTCGATTTCATCTCGCGGAGAAAAAAGCTATCGCATTCTCCGGCGAGCGAGCGCAAAGTCACTGGCGCAAAATAATCACCGTTCGATTTAACGTCGGGGTAAATAATTGCTCGATCTTAGTCGGTGCTCATCCGTTGCTCCAATAATCGGGAAGAAAATCCGTGCGTGCGTGTTAAATCGGGAGGATTGGATTGATATTTTCTCCAGCTCTGTTATTTTTTAAATTATCGTGTGCGTCACACGCCTCATGTTTCTTCCGGCGACTTTCATCTCGGCGTAAAAAACGGAAGAAAAGACAAACAGTCGTGAAAAACGAGGAGTCGACGGGGAAAAAGTCAGTTTTTCACGACGCCCAGGAGAACTGGACCTAATTTACAAATATTCTGGCAGGGAAACGCCAACTTACGCGGCGAATTCGATTCTCGAGCCAAGTGAAGTGTCACGGAACTCATACCGCTTCTGTCTTTTGCAAATATTTTCTTCCTATATGCGATCTCACTGTCACGTATGCATATGAGTCGCGAATCTTCGCGATTGAGCTGAAGAAACCGGGTAATATTTCGCGAGATATGCGCTATCAGGAAATTGCTTATGGAATCGTTCTGATGTTTTGTCCAAATCGAAAGCGCGAGCCGTTTGGTTTATAGTCGTGCATTTTAATGCAAATTGCTGATTCTGTATCAATATTTAGTTTGAATGGGAATGTTTGTAATTCATATTACATTTAATTTAATCGAATTCGTTGATTTAGAATGAATATTTTCGTTTGCGTTTAAATCCTGCTATGAATTTCATTCTCGCTGCTGAAATATTAGAATTGCATTGAAAATTACATCCTATGAAATGGGTTCATTCTTTCGTTCATAAACTTAATTTCCACAGAGGAATTGCAAATGTACTTTGAAAGAATACGAAAAAACTGCCTGGTGATGGTGTGTATACTCGAGTTTCTTCAATGAATACATATTTAGACTGAAAAAGAACAGAAAAAAACAATCGCGAGTAGAAAGGGACGCTCATCTAGAGCAATGATTATTTATCATCGCATTTCATTATCGCGCGTTGTAAAAATCGGTAGAACAAGATTCCCAAATGACGCGGGGAAATTGTGGAAAGTGATAAAAGCAACGGTGAAATGTTATCGATGCAATTTATCGGACAGAATCCATTTCAATCGCTACACTTTTTGGATAAATGTAATCAGTGACAAATGCAGCTCTGATTACACGCAATAATGCAATTGCATTCAATTGGAATTTTAACCAAACTAGTTCCTCTGCTAAAGTTCATAAACAATTCTGTAAATTCGCAACGAGGCAAATGATACATTGCTCGTTAAATAATGAACAACAATTCGAAACCAACTCAGAAACTGAAATCAATGTGAGTTGCGTATTTGAGAAGTTTCGTAGTTTACGTTTCGCGCACCGTGATAATTCAGGTTGAATAAATGAAAGGAATATTTTAACACAAACACCACAAATCACATAATGTTCCAACCTAATATTTATTCACCTCTGCGTATTACGAAATATTCAAGTATAAATCTCAGCGTTTTATCAACTAGGCGCTTCATGTCGGTAAACAATGTCATCGTTCGTCTTCTTTGCAACGATTCATCTTTTTATTCGCGAAATAAAACACGCTCGGAATTTTTGACGTTCGCGCCAAGGATGCACCGTTATCTTTGGTTCTGTGTCGATCGAAATTGTAATAAAATACACTTTCCTCCTCGATCTTTTCTCGGGAATGTCAACTTCGGTTTTGCAACGTTTTCGGGAAATCAACCTTGTCGATTAATGATTACTATATTGGGTTCTTGGATTTAATTCACCGTATAATTTGGTAACGAATTACGCAAACATTGCCAGCACTAAGTGTAATTGAATCAAATTTATGTGCACTACTGGAACGCAAATTAAGCCGAGTTAATCAAAGTCACAGATAATGAATGTTATCTAATCATTGTTTACTGAGCTTAGGACATTTTTCTAAATGACCTTGTTTGCATATTTGAACACCGAAGAAATTGTCAATAATTTCAACCAGTTGGTGTACCGCATTACGCTCGACATGAAATATAAAAAAAGTATTGCGCAATTCAACGTTCGATTAGACTTAATGCATTTCGAATGTGACATTTTATCGAAAATCGTTTACGCTTCAAAGACTTATTGACAAATACAGTGATGATTGCCAACAACCGCACGATGTCAATTCAAATATTAGCCTAATGCGTAATGTTAGAATACTTGGCATAACGTGGAGTACATTCGGAATTCACGTACGCACACACGCAGATGTATATTCGCATGCCAATGATACCTGAATCCATGGGACATTCACTGGTTGCGAAATACCATAGATTGGCGAGACAGTCCTGTCTTTCTCGATCCCATTCCCATTTTCGTAATTAACATTGCAATCAAAGGATTTTTCTATTGTGAAATGCCAAAATGTGGAAATAGAATTTATATCGAGCGCACAAAAGTAACGTGTTTTCCCAGAGAATTTTCCAAGTTTAATGAAACGAACAAGTCAAATGGTTTGAGAGACACGCATAAAAGAAGAAAAGTAGTTCAGAGATTGTGTTTTTTGCTTCAAAAACCTTCACCATGCAAATGAATTATTGAAATAGTTTTTATTAAACTTGCTAGAGCCAAAGAAAGAAGAATTTCAAAGCCGAAGAGTTCCATTTATTGGCGCCATTTACTCACCGACCTATGTTATGAATAATTTTTCCATTAGCTCCGTTTTAACGTTACTTTTATGGTAAATGTGAGAACAAAGTTGAAATAACAATTGTATTTCTGTTACGCGAAAAGTAAAGAATACGAAAGAAAATGTTTTCCCTCGACGACGAATCCGTCGATATGCCATTAAGCTTTTAGCTCGTCATAGCAAAAGTTCGAATCGACCGGACTTTCGCTCGGCAAAATCATGTCTTGCGCGAATCCGAGGATTCTCAGGGCAAACTTTCAGTGGTCGGTTTGGAAATAAAGTTCGGCTTTCGAATATAACAGATAATAAATTTCGTAGACCGGTTGAAAATCCATTTTGCGGACGTTAAACTATCATCGAATGGCGCATTGAGCACATTGGGAGTGGATGAAAAACTGGTGATAACGGAGGGAAAATAAGTGAAGGGAATAATGGAAGGGAGAAAAACGTGGCTGCTGTTAGAAAAGGAAGAAATTCTCGTCGAATCGGAATGAGCGTTGATTCCCGAGGGAATCGCAGGGATTGCGTTTCATCGATCTTCGCAGAAATCGCAAGAACACTCGGTTACTGTGTATACGGCGTCACATTTAATCGCAATCCGAAGTTCTGCCACATCATGTTTTATAGCGACGTCAAGTTTTCCCGTTCTATTCCTCGGCTACAAATAATGCCGCTGGTCTTCGTATTATTTCGCGCCAGCGAAGCCAAATACGAAAACCCCGAGGCGAGTTATTTACTTTTGGACAGAAAATGAAGTGCCCAGTTCTCGAGGAAACACGTTTAGATGCAATTTTTGCTGACACGCGTCAAAGCGAAAATGCGTCATTCAAACTGCCGCTGCACAGTTAAATTATGGTATCGTTTTCTATCATGCATTCTCTGTTCAAATCTTCTCTAATTTCGAGCTTTAGTAATTCAGCGACTTTTTCTCACTTAAACTATCAATTAGGTCTTCCCAACCTCTGAATTCGTGTTTACAAGTTGTCGCGAAATTACGCGAAAGCTGTTTTACGAGTGAAATGATTATTATTCCGAAGCATCTTATTCCCGATTGTCTGTACGTGCTTGCACATCTCGGCACTCCCTTTTTGACAATGTCCACATATGCACCTACGCACTGGAATTCACGAGCTCTCCCCTGGATTTAACGTGCAAGCGTTGCTGCGTGACGCATAATAAACGCGAATGGTAATGCTACTAGGAATCGAACGTGGTAATGGAATATGGAAGGAAGCGAATACACATGTTTTACGTAAACTTGTATTTCATTAGACGACGAAGATATTTTTCTTATTCGATTGTGTTATAAAACGAATTTGAGGAGAGATTTCTTTGGTTTTAAATGAAAAAATTGAGAAAACAGCGGCATTTGTTCTAATACGTGGTAAGATGTTTTGGAATAAAAAAAACATAACTTGGAAAACGAATTATAAAAAAAACCCCCTTCTTGTTATGACTTTCACGTAAAAAATAGAGGGTAGTTTTTCTCTTGAACAAAGTTTTGCTTTATTTACTCAAAAAAGCCCTACCGAGTAGGTAGAATGCGGCTGTTCTCTCCATTTTTTAATTGAACATCAAAAACCATTTTTATATCTATAAATGTATTTTGTGAAATGAAGCTTTTTAGTCCTTGAAGCACATGATTTTATACTTTAGAAATTTATTTTACTAAAACACTTGCCACAACAATATAATTACATTAATTTGTAAGGCAAATTGACTTCTACGTTTCAGTTTATTTATCATGATTTCTTAGGTAATAAATAAATTGAAACGTAGAATTCAAGCTTTACAAATTATTTACATTTAACGTTTTAGGAATTAATCCTACAGTTATAATTACATTGTTGAACAAAACGGAGTTAAATTTTGCTTCGGGAAAGGCAGAGATTCATCTTTTACAGAGCAATAACGTTGCGTAAAGTTTTTTTTTTGCTTTTTAATAAAAATAGTTGCAAAAGCCAGATGTTATAGTAGCCATAGTTGCGTTCAATTTATGCTAATGGCGCCAGGGCCAGGCTTCTTTGAAGATGCCTCGCATTTATCGCACACCCTCCGAAACTTCGTGGGACGCCGGTAACTATACACCCTTTTCGCGACGAAAAGTGTATTTTGTACTTCCTCCAGCGCTTTTTGTTTGCTTATCTTACTCTCCGACGTAATATTATTTTTCTCGCCAGCGCCTCGACGTGTCCTTTGTTTCCTCAACTTTTCCCTAAATATTATCATTCGCGTCCTCGCTCCAGGAAACGAAACCTTCGTTAATAAAGTACACGCTTTCGCCAAAAAGGACAGAAAAATGTTACGTTTAGAAACACTCGCTGCCAATTCAGACGCGAGTTCAAGGAGACCGAGTCGGACAAGAAGGAGCGCGTGGATGCGTAATTGGCTCAGCAAATCTCGTGCAATAAATCCGCCACGGTTTGGCATGCACGAGCGACGGTAGATGTAAATTGCACCTTGGCAGAGAAGCACCCTCGCCGTGGCGCGTTCTACCCTGCAAGCCGTTAGGGAAATCAAATACGAGCGAGCGCGATAACCGACCTGCGACCGGACGAATTAAACTCGTATATTTACCAGAAGTACCACCTTTGTCGGTCAACCAAGCGAGTGCCATAATTGCTTCGATCACGAATGCCGCGCTGAACGAAAGATTTTGAACATACTTGAGGTAAACACCCCCTTTTTACCCTTCGCAACTTAAATTATACATTTATAAGAAAACGAACGCTAAATTTGTTTTTTCCCGTTTTACTTTTTCTTTCCGAAAAAAGTAGACGAGGAATGATTGCGTTTGCGCTTGGTAATGTTATACCGGGTAAGAAGTATTCGGTTTTACAGTTTAGCGAGCCAAGGGCAATGAGGTCCGAGTTCACGAGCGAGTTCAGTGGGTCAGGCCGAACGAGCCCTCCTCAACGATGTAAAAAGGAGATCGTTCGTGAGGCTACGAAAGCGGTTCTGTAGTCATAAAAAACGGATATAGAACGAAGAGTTTCATCTGCGATTGCCAGACCGAACCTTTTAAATTGGAGGGCTGTTCTCTCGCAGATCTCTTCCTTACGGGGTAACCGTAACCCGGAGATCCTGCGATATCGCGCGTGCTGTTATACGCCGGGCAGAGAATTCGGCCCCGGAGAACTCGGAAGAAAAGCCCCACTTGTCTTTATTCCCGCTGATATTACGTATCACGAACACCGGCATCCTCGGCTCACCCACACGGAGCTTAAAAAGAATTCTCTATGTGCGCCACATTCGTTACTCATGATCATATCGCCCTGACAATTGTGCGACAAAGCGTCATGTCGAGGGCGCACAGTCCACGTATCTCGCCGGCTGAAAAATCGCTTCTTACGCTTTCTCGGAATGACGAATGGCGCGAGCACGCGCTGCCCCCAAGAGTCCCGGCAACTTCAGATAACGTCGAACAACTTCGAGATTTATGCGAGCGTCGTGAACGGCCTAATCAATATCTTCATAATTCTGCGGCTTTATTGAATTCGCGCAAGCCTTCGGATTATCTTTTATGATTTCCCCCCTGAGATATACAACGTTATTAAGGAGACTTAAGATTGTTACTGAATCATTTTGCTATCGTTTTAATAATTAATGTCAATGTATTTATTCCACGATATTTTAAAGCGATTATTAACATCCGAAAGTGCCTACGCAATGTCTTCACATTATCGAGTCATCAAGTGAAACCAGCAGCGTAACATTCTCATTTTCAGTCTACAGAGGCTTCCCTAAGTTCCCGAAGACGTACAAAATAGCAGCGCTTGCACAGGTACGCCATGGCCAAAGGCTCCGAAATTGAATTCCCCCTTAATTACGGGGGGCAAACATCGATGGTTCCCTCGCGAGATTCACGAGGTTTCCACCCGAGAAAGCCAACGGGGCAGACAATAAGAGGAACGAAATTTTGGCGCGTTTTCCAGCGAGAGTGGTTGACTTGCCAGCGGCCCAATCTCCGGGCAAATTGAATTTTTCGAGATCAAAGAGCGCAATATAAGCGACGCGGCCGCGGGCCGGAAGCGAAGGGTCTGCGACGTCGATGTGAAAGACGCCGCGCCGCTTCCTATTCTTCCGTCGCAATACGTCGAGCCTGTCCGTCCGTCTATCTGCACGTCAGCCTCTCTATTTGTCCGCCAAGATGACGTCGCTCAGTAGACGTCGTCTAGACATTTGAACTTTGGCGAGAAACGTTCGTCTTCTTCTTCAAAGCCGAGAGCTGTACCTGACGGAGAGCTCGAATTTTAATATTGTTCCAGTCGCCTGACTCGTCATGAAAAACTACAGTCGAAACATCGGATGGCTTCGGAAATATCTCGCGAAATTAAACTTCCTCAAAGAGAAGCCATCGATCGGGGCTGTTCGAATGCCTTTTTTGCGCGCGGAAAAGTAAATCGCGAGGCTCAATAAGGCGTAAAGCGAATTTTAAGTACCCGAGTTCTCGGTTGAATGCGGTCGGGGAACGAAATCGCGCCCTTGTCTACCCATTTCTCGCTTTAATGCCGGCAAAGAAGTGCTCTTAATTTCCCCGTCTCTTTCTTTCTTCGGCGCGCTTTATGCGCGGGCAGAACGCCTCCGTACTTCGTTGCCGAAAAGCAAAGACACGGTGAATACCGTCTCGCGGTGGATGCATTGTGAATGCACCTGCGTTTGTGCAGTGTGCGGCAAAGAAAGAGCGCTGCTCTTGGAGAGGGCTCGAGAATCTCACGAGAGAATATGAAAAAAGAAAAAGGTCGTAGATGCCGCGAGACACGTCGATGATAATCAGCATTGGGGTGCATTATGCTCCGAACTTCTCCGTTTTACGGCGTAGAAGAAGGAACAATGGGCCGCAATTGATCGTAATAAATATTGGCGAAACGCGAAGCGCTCGTTGCGCGACGAAGCTTTTATGCCGGGTTTGATATTTCAACACTGGGACGTGATTCGCGTAGTAAATCTCGCCGAAGTGTCTCAAGTTGGACGAACGAATGTGCACAGCGATGACGTGAAAAAGTGCGCTAAATATCAGGGATGAAAGCGAGCGTGAGTTAATTGAAGTGTTATTCGGCTCGTGGAACGTCGAATGATGGTTTAGCGAGATTATGAGCAACGAAAATCGATTAATGTTGTCGCCGAGCACGCTGATTGGCGCGCTTGTTGCTCAGCCAACCCGGTCGAAGATCTTGATTAAATTCTCGATTGAATCAAAAATTAATCGCGATACTTGGACGTTAAAACGCTCGCTTTTCCGAAAAACTATTCCCGTTTCTGAGGAATATTTATAACAAATTCACTACGTTACAATATGCTCTTTAAATTGTTTCTTCAATCGTTACATGACAAGGTTGTCATAAACAATTTACTACCTTTGATATCGTTGCCTTTTAACGAGAGCGAAGAACGTCAACGGTGTACGAAAACGAGTCCGCAGCTTCTCCTTTTTCCCTCTTTCTTGTCTTTGCGATAGTTGTTTCATCGCTGCAAAGTCAGGCATATAAGAATCTTGACGAACCGGTCGAAGTGGTGAGTAATTTGCAAATGTGCATCAGGCTCATTCCATCATAAAATGGAAATCCCGTCTTTTGCGGTCGGACGTTTCTTCATCGACACTGACTCGCCGCTGTCTCCTTTAATTATGTATTTTTTGCAGCATAAACCTTATAAAGGGCATTTTCAAGTCTTCCTGTTTTTTGACATCGCGTGGCTTTAAGGACATTATTTTCAAGAGAAATGTTGTCTCCAAAACTTGACAATTTTAACTGAGGTACTAACTTTGACGTCGCTCCAAGTCAACGAAAATAGAAAGGAAATTGTTTAACGAACTCAAAATGAAAACAATCTGCGATAGTGTCGAGGGCAAATTAATGCATACTGCTAACGAACTTGAAACTCGAGAAAATTGAGAAAGACAATAACGAGAATTTCGAATTTGCAAAGGTCGAAAACCACGAATTGTAATAAGCTTGATGAAAATCTCCGCCTTTAATTGGATTCACTCAAAAATACCATGCTTCAACCCGGAATGATAAGCACATGATTTAATTAAATTCACTGAAAAAGTGAATATACGCGTTGTGCTTTTCAGCATTCAGTTTCGCGATACGCTTTCATCCGTTTCCATTGAACTCATTACAGTGCATAAGCTAGCAAAAAGAAAAAATTTAATTGCGTAATTAGAAAAAGCAAGATAAAAAATAGAATGCCCTCGACTCTAGCGCTTTTCGTTCCGCGCCATTTTCGCGGTCTGAAATTAAAACTCTTGTTCCGACTACTTTCGCTTCCCCCCAATTAACGAAGTCGCGGGAAATTTTCCGTTTGATACTTGCGGTGGAAAAAAATACACTTTGTCGGAGAAGAACAAAGTTGTTAAACGTTTCAATCCGCGGCTTCGTCTGCCGAGGCCGTTCCAGGCGTGGCAGCTACTCGATTAAAATGGTTGATTAAAACAACGGCTTCGCGCATAATCGACCATGCCACCCCTACATTCCTCTTCGACTTCTGCCACCAGCCCCTAATAACTTAGTCGCTACTGCCGGCTGCTGTTGCTGTTTCTCTCTAAACTTTGCCACAGCCGGTGATTTTCATCAAGACTTCCGCCGAAAACTGCATCTATCATCTGCTTTCTACTTCCGTTATCATCGATTCGAATCTCTGCAGTACAATCAAAGAACAAAAGCTCGTTCGAATTAACAAAAAAGAGTCACTCCATAATAACGCCATTAAAATTTTAAACAATGGATCAAAGAACGTCGATGAAAGGAAAGTTTTTGAAATCTGTATTCCACGCGACTTTGAATAAAACGCTTTGAAGTAACAATTAAACGACGACTCTATTTCTTTTGAGGAAATAGTTGTTTGATTGCGTCGAGTGGTTTTTGAAATTGTTTATTCTGGCATACCGCGATATCGATATTTTATATCTGCGTACTTTTCATTTGTGAATGGCGACATTCGGTCGGTACGTGAATTACAACGATAACGAGTTGCTAAAACATCATCCTACTCTGTAACTCGTTAAGTCGAGCCGGCTGGTTCTCACGAGCTGTTAAAACCGTGCATGTTTATTTCATGCGTTATATAAAACCGCGACAGGAAGGATGAATAAAGAGGTCGAGGAAAGGAAGAAACAATTTCGCCAGAAGACGACTCATTCGCTTTTTTTTCCGCTCCGGCGACGAGCATCGATACCGCGTGTTTCCAAATTTATGAGAGATTATTAAATAACTGTTAAAAATTGTAAAAACCAATCGATCAATCGCCGAAAGCCTTTCTTCATTGTATCGGGTTCTTTTTATTAACTGGTTAATTGATTGAACAGATAATTGACGTTTGAAAAATATTGCGGTTAATGGAAATACATCGCTCCCAAAGAATTCTTCGCATCGAATGCGAAAAATGCCGGGCTGATTGATCAGCGGATAATGAAGAATTTTCATTGCCCGGTAGTTTTTAATTCATTCAAGATTTTTCATGCTGAAAATTTTAATATAATTCTTCTCTGGCTTTCTAAATTATTTTTCGACGCCATGGAAAAAAGGATTGAAAGGATTGAATACCGAATGTTTTTTTTTCAGCAGACGCACTAAATTTTCACTTACGTAATTACTCGGTTCGATAAAACTCGCGCGGTCTTTAGCGGCTTAAGGGCCTGTGGGGAGACCTCCTTAACAACAACGTACGACCATGACAATAACCGCGGCGAGGAATTAAGCGATTAGGCGAACAAAATGATTTATATTTCTTTATAACTGTTCGTTGCTTCACGCGGGCAACGTGGAATTAGAAATGGAAAGATTTGTCATGAACGTGCTGCGCGGTCGGAATCTCCTGTTGCGAGAAATAATAAGTTGACTTTTCAAAAGTGATAACGAGTCTGGCTGCAACAATGTGAGATATCGGAATTCATTTTCACTGACATTCTCATCACGGATAGAGGGAAATAGCAATTAATGGAAGGACGATTTCACGATGTTAATTAGTTTTATTGAGTTTCTTTCAACGGCTCAATTGAAAAATGCAGTCGCTGATAAATACACTTTGTTCAGCGAAAACCGAGGCTTTTCATTTGTTTGCAAGTTAGAAATTCGAACCTTACGATTGGAGCTCAGGAGCGCTCCTAATTTTAGAGCGAAATATGCAAGTATTTCTCGAACCATTGCCCTGTTTGCTTGTGTTTAAAGGCAAGAATTACGACGCGACGGAGTTATAGAGGGAGAAAATATCTCGGAGAATACAAACTGAGTCGCCCTTTGAATAAGTTGACTCTGTACTTATAGCGTTCAAAGAGAAACAGCCCGAGACGCTACAAAGCTCGCTATGATCGTGATGGATTAACGTGCTTGTATTTGCTCGAACCGCAAAATATGTCTGCGTTGCGGAAATCCCGATAGGTAGTCTCGGAAATATTTGCGAACTCGGTATTTAATTGGAAACCAAAGCGATGATAATTAGAAATTACTTTGATTTTCATCGAATTAATATTTTCCTGGGTATGTATTTCGAGAATGCGATGCCGAAATTATTTCATTTTCAGCTCTGCATGCAATTCACGGGTTGAATTTTTATTAGATTATGAAATTGTACTCCTGAAAATGAAACCAGTGAAAATTTGAATAAGCTCGCCGTGGACCAGTCCAAACAGACGCTTCTCTCATTGAGAATACTCCACGATACATATTTTATAACATTCTACAAATCTAATCCAAGAGCATGAAAATTGCGGCCAGCAAGGCCAACGCGTATTGCATTAGCAGATTCTTCGTTCCTTCGCCATTTTTTTGAAAGGATGTTCCAGTTTCTTTTTAGTTCACTGTACATTCAATCCAATAACGACGAAATAATGAGATTAAACTTAAACTTAAAATAATTGGAAGCAGAACCATTGGAAACCAAAATGTTGGATTCGATTGTTCTTGTATAAATAATTTTTGCAAAAGTTGTTGTTCGAATTATTTATACTTTCTATGATTCCTTTGACGAATACTCTCAGTATCTACATGATCCCATTTTTATTCTATGAATGAATAAAAAATTCTATAATATTCAAGCAATGTCAAGTCAAATTTTTTAATTTCACGAAAAACAAAATTCATGCAAGTACAAATACAAATATATAGAGTATAGATTTAAAAATGTGGTGGTGGTTTTGGTGGTCAATTAAAAAGTGAAGAAAACAACATTCCATCTTGGTAAAATGTTTCTAACTAAAAAAGGGATTTTTTCTCATAAACTCGGTTTACGAATCTAGCTTTTTTATTCAAAAATATTATACCCAAAGTATAAAATGCCACTGTTCTTTTTATAATTTAATTTAACATCAAAAACCGTTTTTATTGCCATGCAGAAATGGTTTTTGAGGTTACGCTAACCTTCGGAATCCTCTCCAGCGAGGTTTCTTGGACAGTAACCTCGAGTATCACATTGTATAGGCCGTTATCGAACTCTTCCGCATAGTTCTATAATCCTCGGACATAAATATTTCAAAACTTTCTTGCTGTCATCAATAAAAAGGTCGTAAACAGCCACCCTCTTTAACCGCAATCTGTAACAACTCCAATAAAAATTGCAAACGTTCACCATCTCGTCAATAAATTAATTGCGGTCCGGATTACTAAAGACTGATTTGTAATGCATACAATTCCGTTTTATCAAGATTAATACCATATTAAAATGTTCTCTAGTATTTTTCCGGTACTAACATTTTATGAAACGTAAAATTGTTATCCTAGTGGATCGCAACAACTTTCGTATCTCGACGCAAAAGTCATTCAATCATCTCTGCTCCAGTGACAATCATTTCAATTACGCCAGGTGCCATTAATTGTCGATCAACGAGTCATTGTTCGCACCAGCTCGATGCGCTCGTGCCATTCACCGTCAGAATCGGCAGCGGCATGGTCGATTCACGGCGTTTTCCAATGCAATGCATTATCGCGGCCCTGTATTCCTATAGTAAAGCTCTCGGCACGTGCGACGCGCGGAGCTGGTTATTATAGCGTCGATATTTATGCACCGGCATTAAGCGCTGCGTGTGCCTCTGGCAACTATTCAGGGGTCGCCGTCGTTGTACCGGAAGTGCATCAGAGTTGGAAAAACT
>JABFQM010002309.1:0-15661 GCA_022816865.1 Zelostemma sp. ZL-2020 | reverse complement strand
CTCTTTCTCTCTTTTTCACCTCTCTACTTTGCACCTATAAATGTGCGCTAATTCCCGCTTTCTCCGCGAGGAGCATAAAAGAAGATTACAAATTTAGACTCGGGGCGCTTGACTTTGAGTAATGAGACTGGGATAGGTACTTTACCCTGGTATATAAGTAAACTTGGGGTTATAATGTCATATGAACTATAGATGAACTAGTCTTGCAGAGTATAATGTTGCATCCATATTTTAAAGCATAGTTCCGAGATATTGAATATGAAGAGACTCGGGTAATTATAATGTAGGCGTCCGCGTAGGCGTCGGACAGAAAATCTAGCGTGTGCCGATTCCCATCCGATCTTACACGGCACGACGAAAATATATTTCATTGACTTTTACACCACGCGAAATACTTATGATTGCAGGAGAAAGCGCTCACAATTAACCGATTATCTCCCCGACGAAGAGGGGAATAAATGAAAAGGACGGGGAAACAATTATCGCCTCTACTTTGCGAGCGATTCGTTTTCCTCCTTGGTTTTACGCGCAATTGATTTACTTTCGAGCAAAAATGTATACCTTCCTCAAAGTTCCTTCGCCTATAAATCCAGTGTTTCCAAAACGTGTGAAATTACTCGTTCGACAAACCACTAGACGAATAAATCATTTCCAGCTGCCGGCCCGCGACCGGAAAGAAGAAACTGAATTTCCCTGCTGCATCGTTCCATAATTTTACCCTCCACTTGCGCATCCCGGATCGTTGTGTAACGTCTTCTGTGGCGGACACTTCCTTCCTGTTTTTTTCTCTTTTCCAGGAAAAATCTATTCACGGCCTCGCGCTCGTAATTCAGTCGCGGTGTGCCGGTGACAATTCTCCGTTTTCGACGGAAAAAGGAGCCCTGCACTTTGAATGTCAATTGACAATTATATCGCAAAAGTCTCGCGCCGGCACTCAAAAGTTATAATTAGGCCGGGAACAATCGACTGCTACACCGCGGAGCTCAAAACCATTCGAAACTCTCATCCGGGCTATCTGCCTTTCCGCTTGTCTACCTGCCTGCTAACCATCTGTTAACTTTCCTACCGTCCGTGTACTTTCATCGTCACTCCTATAACGTCATTTTACACCTCGCTCTTCAAACTCTATGCGAGCAAACTTTCCTAGCCGTCTCTCTGTGTCCTGGATGAAATTTCACGAATTCGAATATCCGATTACGCGCTTGGAACACGATTAATTGAAACAACAGCGTTTCTTTCCAATTCCCCGGCAGATCCTCCTGTCGATAAGTTTGGTAACGAATGTTCGGTCGTATGTAAATGTTGGTCCGATGATATCGATGGGCTGTAAATATGTCAGAATGTTTTTCGTAAAATTGTTGCACGACGCTCGGCCGTCTTTTTCTGATCGGCCACGGTGGAAAAAGACGTTGGAGGAGGCACATAATTCGTGTACCGCTGATCATAATTAGAGAAGAATGCGTAATCTTGATGATTGTGAAATGCGCGATGGGAAAGACACGAGCGGAAACCAACGTTCCTATCAATAACGTCAATTATCTCGTACCGTAATCGTCTTGCAAGTTGTCTTCTAAGTTAGTTTTATACTGGGAGCGACTCGGAATCACCTGACATGAAAGTACTGAATTGGGCAACGCCCATGTTATATACAAGAGTTAGATTGACCGGTTGGGTCAGTCATGGTACGCTCGAACAGATGGACAGATGGATAGCGTCACGCTGCAGGCATCGGAACCCGGGTCGCGCAACGTTGAATTGATTATATCGCGATCGGGATTATATTGATGGGAATTGACGCGTAAGATTCGCTGTCCTCTTTCGGGACTGCTTTTGACACATGCGTCGGTCGTTCTCGTCGCTGTCGTTCGCGCCCCTCGCCCTCGCTTCTCTGTCGCAAATCTCCGGGGAATCGCCAACGCGTTGAATACCAACACATTCGATATTGGATGCTCACAGTTGGCGCGTTCGTCCTAGAATGCCTACTCTAATGTCTATCCCTTCTGTTTTCTGTTGATACCAAGGCTGTTTTGAAGGGATTCCGCAGTAGGGTGCGACTCGCATATATACTCCCAGCCGGGAAAACAGGGCTTCTTACGAGCTTGACGTCGCACTGTATTTCGGCATTTTCGCTCATTCTCTCGGCCGCGACAACAGATGTCTCCATTCAGAAAGCAATGGGGATCAAAAATGTTGTGACACATAATTAGGGAAGGGTGCTCTTACTTGGAACAGTTTTCGGAATTTAGTCGGTGAAAAATATTTCTTGAGAAAAGCGGGCTTGAGTCGTTGTAATATCGAGACAAGTCCTTTAGCTAGGAAATTATATTTTAGCGGAAATGAATAAAACATGCAGGAAAATTGTTTTCGATTTTTATTGGACACATACAACACAAAAATATGCTGTCTATTTGAAAGGCAAAGTACAAAGAACGAAAGGGAAAATAAAAAACGCAAATATGACGTGTTTTGACATTTATTACTTGGCGGTTGGTGATGACAATTTTTTTTTCTAAATTGTATGATGATGTGACCAAACTTTTTTTTACTAATGATTCATTTAGTGAGGAGAGATTTTACTTTTTCATTGCTTTCAAATCCACTTTTTTCAGTTTTCGTAGTTGGATTTTCCGTCTGGATTGGGTTTATCTATCTGAAAATACTTTTAAACATAAGAATACCATTTTGTATTTGAAAAAAAAAACGTTTAAAACCCTTACCAGTATAAAAACTCGATCATTATCAGTAGAAAAAACGATGACAAAGTACCAGAACTTTTTTCGAGAGTTGAAACACTTTTTCATCTCATCGTAGGAACAACGCGAGTGTTTAGAAAGTCATTTTTTTGAGACTATTAATAAATGAAATCAAAAAAATATCAATAAATTCTATCCTAGTGTAGAATTTGCCGAGAACTAATATTTATTTTCAAACAAAAAATTAAATCAAATTAAAGCACATTTACAAAAGTTTTTACGATAGAATGTTCCCATAATTTTTCCAAATTTTTCTGAAATAATGTCTCAATTTCTAACTCTCCTTGAAATTCGTCCTGAGGAAAAATATCGAAAATTTCAACGTTTGAAACATCGAGAATAAATGTCGTTTCTCTCGCGACTCGATTTGTCTGCGCAAAATCGATGATAAAACTGGATCTCGAGTGGATTTGCGATATAAGCCCTCATGCCGGCGAAAGATTTTGACGAATCGCCTTAGCTTTTCCTGGGCGTACTTCACGTCCCAGTGCAAACTTCTTGGAAGATTTCAAGCGCTTCGAAATGTAAAAGGTTTCGCAAACTTTGCTCTTGCCTCGGGAGCGATATTCCAGGGAATCATTTTTCGTTCGATGGACATTGTCGCGAGCGATAACGTCACGGTTTCTTGGCATAAAAAGGTACGACGGGCGCGGTACGTAACACCACGGTGTATGGTCTATCGGACGCTGAATGGATTTTCTAAGATCGAGCGTCATAAAGCGTTTCAATCTGCGGTTTGCGTTAGTCAGCAGGGCCTCGTATCGCAACTACTACGGTATCGTATTCGCGCGAAATATTATATATATGCATAATATGTTTACTGTACCGTGCAATGCACTATTGCTCCACTGGCGGCGGTATAAAATACAGTAGGAGCAGGCAAGAGCTACCGTTTAAGATTTATATCTTTTGTGCATGTGCCACACACGTTTGGTAATTATGTTATACGTCATAGACAAAGATCTCATAGTCATAATAATAACGAATTTGTCTTGAGTTTTGTTTTACTTTTTATGAAAAAAAGACGAAAGTACAAAAGGAATGGGAATAGTAGTTTGTCTGCAGGCGGAATAAAGTTATTTATAAGGAACGGATTTAATTGATAAACAGACAACGAGCAAATCTCGTTTGCTGAGTTATTGCCTTTGCATTTTTATTAGCGTTGAATTGAAAGGCATCGCAACGCTCTTGCGTAACACGTACATAGATTTCCGTGCTGCATTTATCTCCGGCGCTCATTAATTATGAAAAATCTTGATATTGAGAGGAGAAATTCGAAATTTATGTTGCAGGGATCTCCAGGGAAACAACATTTCCGTGATCTTCAAGACGGATTTTGAAGATATGGCGACGCTCCATGTTTTGTGAGTAATTCAATACCGTCGAACGGAACCGAAAGGTTTTAAATTATACAATGAGAATCCCTGTAATTATTTTTCACGCTTGTCCCGTGGTGTTTTTCGATTCATAAATTTCTCAGAGCCCGGAGTACGAGTGACATTGTCGACGGATTTATCACTCGCTCACGAGTTTCTTTTTCACACTTAGGCAACTGTCGAACAACCAAATTCACACGATCGAAAGGGGAGCTTTTCAAGACCTGGTTGGCATTGAGAAGCTGCGACTGAACAACAATCACATACGGTTTCTACCGGATCTTTTGTTTAGCAACATGATGAATCTAAAAAGATTGTAAGTACGCAGTAAAAAAAAACGTAACCGTTGAAATGAAAGTTTATTTGACGCGTATGACCTTTTTTGTATTAAAATCACCGCAGTTTCAAAACAATAAAGAGACGTTATTGATAAAAGGCATTCTGTTATGTGGCACTTTGCGAATTAATGAAGTAAAGTAACGATGTATCGTAAAAACAGAAAAAGCCGATGTATGTTTTTGTTATCGAAAGCTCTCGACCACTTTGAAACTCCGCGAACAATCGAGAAAATAAATTTTCGCTTCTGTGGCGCTTGACGCGTAAAAGCGTCATTCAATACACTGATAATCCGGTTGAAAGGTTCGTGGAAAAGTATTAATCTGCAGAAAAATGTGTAACATGATGCTGCTCGTGGGAGCACTGATAATCTGCTTTGTCTGCTTGCAGGGATCTTAGTCATAACCAGATCGCCATGATTGGACCAAAGACTTTGAGGGGGATCTCGTCGTTGAAGCACCTGTAAGTTTGAGTTCACTTCAAACTTTGTTGAATCTTGAAATTAGCTCCGCTTAATTAAACCAAGGCGGTTGGCGAATATGCTGCAGTTATTAATATTTTACTAATTTTTTTCTTTTTAATTAAAAAGATAGGCAGACATTGTTTTTTCTCAAAGTTCCATTTTTGAGCTTTGTTATAACGAAACGTCGTGTTTCGTGCGAGCTGATTAGAAAAGCCATAACAATTTTTCAAGTTCCTTGAAATGAATAGTGGTAGCATGACACTTTCAGCACGTTATCGTAATCCGTTTCAGAGATGACGACGTGTTCCTACAAAGTTTTAATCTGATTTCCTTCAAACTTTGGTTTTTCCTTTGGGACATTTCACAGCTTGCACGGAATGTGTAAAATTGACACGTTTGCTATTCCTTTTAGTCAAATCTAGCGTGAGAATCGAACTTTTACCCAACTTCCATAAGTAGTGGTAGAACTAACGCTTCAATTACTCCAACGGTTTAATTAATTATCGGTAAATGTTATTATTCCTCCGCGACTATAGACATTTCAAAGTTCGATCGCGCAACTAGAACTAAAGTCCGGAAACCTTTTTTCACAGGATGCTCGATAACAATGTGCTGACCTGTATTGACGAAGCTGCGACGCGAGAATTGAAAGAGCTAGAAATACTGTGAGTGCAATTATTTCGTACATGCGTTGACAAAGTTTCAACGCAATAGTCGTTACCCTAACGAGCTCGGAGTATTCAGCAGCTCATAATTTTTCATGCAGAACTCTAAACAACAACAAATTGACCACTCTGGGGAAAGAAATATTCACCGGTTTAACGCGACTGCGGACACTGAGGCTCTCGGATAACTCCCTGCTTTGTGATTGCCATTTGTCTTGGCTTTCGCGGCACCTAAGGAGCTTTCCTCGTCTGGGTCAACACACGCGTTGCGCATCCCCGGCTCACCTCAAGGGCCAGAATCTCGGCGACTTACAGGTTTCATCTTCGTTTATAGTCTTACTCCAATCTCAATTTTCTCACAAGCTGAATCACAATTTATCGCCGACAACTCGTTCGTTCTTTTTCATTTTCCGTGAACGAGACGAGTTTCAAATCGTGGCTGTAACATTTTTAGAATTTTTTTATGAAACAATTTTGTTTTATCGACCTTAAAAAAAAGTACGCAAACTCGAAAACTTTTTTAGGAGCACGAATTTAAGTGTTCCGGTCTCGTGGAACGCGCCAACTCCGAATGCAGCGCGGAACCGCAATGTCCGCATCCTTGCCGATGCGCTAACGGAATCGTCGACTGTAGGGAAAATTCCTTGACAAAAGTACCGACGCATCTTCCAGAGGATACCACGGAACTGTGAGTCCCATTGATCGCACGTCACTCGAAAGCCCTTCCTTTTGTTTCTCACGTCATAGTTCTAATGTCCCTTATCAATTGCTTTCGTTTCAGACGGTTGGAGCAGAATGGTATAATTGAAATCCCACCCAAGGCCTTTTCACCGTACAGAAAATTACTCAGGATGTAAGCGATCGTTACAAATCGTGACAGCGCGATCCATTCATCCCGCTGGCGCTTAAACCCTTTCTTTTCAATTTTCAGAGATCTGAGCCACAACAAAATTAAAAAAGTCGCCGCGGACGCCTTTCATGGACTCAAATCTCTCGAATCGCTGTGAGTAGAAAAGCGCTGGAATTTTCTCCCTTTTTACGTAGACGAATGAAAAAATCTGTCCCGCCTTAAATGATGCATTATTTTGATTACACAGAGTTCTTTACGGGAACAAAATATCCGAGCTTCCAAGCGGTATCTTCCAGGGACTAACCAGCTTGAAACTGCTGTGAGTGAAACGGCGTAATTGATTTCTCAAGGAAAATGTCTACTCCGGAGAGAAAATTGTCGAGTGACCTTTCGCGATTTTTGGTACCAGTAGAAACTTGCCGCTCCCAGTTGTCGTTAAAACGTCTCGGGACTTATCGGAAATTAAGCGTAATTAGCGGCCGCCGAGTTGGGAATTGCTCGAACGTGTTCGACATTTTTCTCCCTGGGATAACTAATAAATTTTGATAAACCTTTGATTGGGCTTAATTACCTGTTAATTACAGCTTACTTAATGCTAATGAGATATCCTGCATACGAACGGATTTGTTTCGGGACGTAACGAGTCTAACGTTGTTATCTCTCTATAACAACAAGATTAAGTCTTTGGGGAATGGAACTTTCGATAATCTTCGCAACATTACCACACTGTTCGTATAAGTACAATTTAAAATTTAACATTTTTCGTCTAATCACCGCTACTTACGAAACACTTTTAGGCATTTGGGTAAGAATCCGTACATTTGCGATTGCAACCTTCGATGGTTGAACGCTTATCTCGAGAAACACCCGATTGACTCTTCGGAGGCACGATGCGCTTCGCCGGGGCGGGTCGCCAAACGCAAGATCAACTCGATGCGTGAGGAAAAGTTCAAATGTAAGGGTAAGCAAAATTTCATTTTTGGACTCATCATTTGTTCCGTTGTTGTCGCGGTAAGCCCGTGAAATTTTCTTTCGTTTTTGTTGTTGTTTTCATCTTTGAGGAATGCTCCGGTCAAGTACGTTAAATGTTGTTCCGTGTTTGAAAATTAGGCGACGAGGAGTTGCTGACGAAACGAGCCGGCGAGTGCATTTTGCCCGGAGCGTGCCCCGCGCCCTGCACCTGCAACGGCGCGACCGTCGATTGTTCCAACAAGAAACTTCTCGCTATTCCAAAGGATTTGCCAATTTACACGACGACCTTGTTAGTTTCGAATGGTTTTTTCTTTCTGCAATCGTTCTCGATTGTACTCGAAATAACCGCTGATTCATTCTTTTTTTAAGACTCATGGGAAATAATGAGATTGACAAACTCGAGGCCGACGAAAATCTGTTCGAAAAACTGCCGGAATTGCAACACCTGGATCTCAGAAGGAACAAGATATCACGTATCGAAGCATCGGCATTCGCCGGGGCTCGCAAACTCACGGATTTGTAAGTACCAACTGATTGGACGATGATAAAGCCATTTTCTTGATTGTACTGTTACCCAAGTCGCTTCGAACTAAACGATTGGGCTTTTTTTTCACTCGCTATCTAAACATCAACGATCTTACATTAAACTTTCGACGTTGAATTTTTCCGGATGGAAAAGACAAATTGTAAAACGATACTCGAGCATACACTGTACTTTCACCTCATGAATAAATTCTCGTCAACTCGTCAACTGTGAAATCTTGATTTTAACATACAATCTCGTTTCCTTCCAGACTTTTGTCGGAGAACAAACTCCGGGAAATTCACAACAAAATGTTCAACGGGTTGATTAACTTGAAAAATTTGTAAGTGCGCCAGAACCAAATTTCCAGAGATGCGCGGAAATGGAAAACGTAGTAAATGCCTCTATCCCGTTTCAGAAACGTTCAAGATAACATCGTTACCTGCATCATGCCTGGCTCCTTCGACGGAATGAGTCATCTACGTTCAATGTGAGTCCCAAATTGTGTTTTCTTGCTTTCATTGTCTTCAAGATTACCCGGTTCAAATATTTACCTTCTAAAGCATTTTTATCTCAAAACTTCCGAAGACTAAGATTCTTACAAGATTTTCCAATCGCCCATGACAAAAAAAGTTTGACAAAAAAATGTAGTAAAACTGAAAAGCATTCAACGTTAAAGTTTTTTCCTTCCATTCGTGAATGCCGAAAAACCCTCTAATCTAAATTGCCTCGCGTTCTCCAGCAACATACAAGGAAATCCACTGTCGTGCAATTGTCATCTCGCGTGGCTCGTCGAGTGGTTGAAGAAACACAACAGCACGGCGATTATCGGACGGTGCCACGAGCCACCGCGTCTCAAAGACGCCATTCTCAAGACCATTCCTCACCACGAGTTCAAATGTAACGGTAAGTGCGATTTTGTTGACGAAATTCAATCGTCCTTGGGATGAGGGAGCGGAGAAGCGCTAATTTCCGATGCGGATTGAGAAAGTCAATCTTGCTTTTTGCGACAGTCGACAGCGTCGGATGCTTGGGAGACGATTACTGCCCGCCTCAATGTAACTGCGCGGGCTCGGTCGTCAGGTGCTCCAGGTCCCATTTAACCGAAATTCCTCGCGGGATTCCGCCCGAGACGACAGAGCTGTACCTGGACGTGAATGACATAAAAACCATCCAACCAGAGAGGCTCAATCACCTGAGGATTTTAACGAGATTGTACGTAGTCCCTTGTTGCGAAATAAGTAACGCGAAAAACTGGAACGCCCCGGGTTTGAATGGGAGAGAGTGCTCGAGTTTTCCAGTAATTAATGAACTCGGCACCGAAATGCAGTCCCGCCGAGCGTTACATTTTTTATCACAGCGCCGAGAGTTCCCATTCTTTGATTAACTTCTTACTCTCCTTTTTTTTACAGGGACCTGAGTAATAATCAAATTGGTATGCTGTCGAATAACACTTTTAGGAATCTTACGAAATTGGATCATTTGTAAGTAGCGCTATGATTGATGGTAATTTTTTTTCGCGACTTAGGGCGTCATTTTTCAAACGCTTATCTATTTTTTTTCAGGATCATTAGTTACAATAAGTTACAATGCGTACAGCGCAACGCGCTGGCTGGCCTCAAATCGCTGCGAATGATGTAAGCAAAAAAGTTTGAAAAAAAAACATATTGGAATGTAGTGAAAAAAATACGTGAAAAAATTTCAACGATTCCCGTAATTCCAGATCTCTGCACGGAAACGATATTTCCATTATTCCCGAGGGTGCCTTTGAAGATTTGAAGTCGATATCTCATTTGTAAGTGTCGCGGAAAATTCGCTGAATGACTTTCTCTCGCAAGAAAAGACTTAAAATCACGTGAAAAATTAAGGTCTCTGAATAATGTTTATGGTCGCATTAATGCGTCTATTGTTATTTTAGGGCTCTGGGGTCGAATCCTCTTTACTGCGACTGCAGTATGCGCTGGTTGGCGGAATGGGTGAAAAGAGACTACGTGGAACCCGGCATAGCCCGTTGTATAGAGCCACCGTCCATGAGAGACAAGTTACTTCTAACAACACCAGCGAGTGCTTTCCTATGTAAAAGTAAGTACTTCGTCAACGTGCTTTATCATAAACGACGCGTCGTTTTCTTACTTATACAATAATCGCTTTCCTTCTTTTTTTCGTTCTATCATTTCAACGTTTGCATCTTTCGGCGTACAAACAAAAACACGCTTTTGTCAGATCAAAGCGGGCACTTTTGATGAAATTACAGTTTGCCAAAGTAGTCGCTTTACAGAAGTGCTCATATTTTTTTATTTCAAGTGCTTCCAGTCTTTCTCATTTTCCATGGTAAACCGTAATGCGGGACAAAGCTTGTTTGACATTTTTTCAAGTATCAAAGAGAGGTAGTTATATTTCTCGAGCAAAAATTACGCGAAGGAAACGAAGCAGAAGGATTCCGCGATCGAGATAAAGCGAGAATGCTCGATAGCGCATTCCAATGTACATCCGGTTCCGATGACGTTCTGATATAGTCTGCATATGAAATCCTCTCTTGCTTGATTATGCTCGGATTTAAATTTAAACCCTCTAATCTTGTTGTAATATCCGGCCCGGTTATATGCATAACTTGGACATAAAATTCTTCCTGCTGTATACATATACCTGCGCTCTAAACAAAACAGCCCTTAGAGTAGTAACTTTGTTACATAAGTAGTTGAATCCAGTTACTATATTCTCTGCATAAACACAGCAAACCATTTGAATAAGTCAACCAGGCTTGGTATCAAGATTTGAATGCAACGAATTTTTACAAAATTCGCCGATTCGAATGAGAATGTAAAATAGCTCATCAACAAATTTCCTGATGCATTCCAAAGATAAGGTTCAATTAAACAGAACCCGATTATTGAGCAATTTTAAAAGTTGTAGAAATCAAATTGTAAAAGTGTTCGTCTTTGTTTTCACATTACGATACGAGAATCGAGAAGTCGGCTGATGCGAAAAAATGCTCAGATTTCTAGCGTTTTCTCCGTCAGTCGACGACTCGTTCTTTAACTCTTTTTTTGACGCGTTTATATGCTAGTTAGTTTTCGTAATGGACAATCCCAATACAGCACTAAAATTGCTCATTAATCGTAGACCTTTCTTCCGCGCAGCCAAACAACAGCCTGCCGAGGTATTGGCCAAATGCGACGTGTGCTACACTGCACCATGCGAGAACGGAGGATTCTGCGAGACGTTACAAAACAGGCAGTTCCGTTGCAAGTGTGCACCAGGGTATCACGGGGACAGGTGTCAATATAAAATTGACGCGTGCTATGGAAATCCTTGCCGGAACTCCGGAACTTGCAAAGTACTGGAAGAAGGAAGACTCAGGTGTTTAACAATCCACGATTCGAGGCGATAGGAAATTGACGAGTTTCCTCGGTTCACGTGTATGTATTTTACGTTACAGTTGCAACTGTGTTGCCGGATACGAAGGGCTACGATGCGAGAACAACGTCGACGACTGCGCGAGCCACAAATGTGCCAACAACGCAACCTGCGTCGACCTCGTTGAGGCCTACAGATGCGACTGCAGTCCAGGATTCATGGGGGAATACTGTGAGGAGAAAATCCCCTTTTGCACAAAAGGACACGATCCCTGTGAGAACGGAGGTCGTTGCGTCGACCACCGCACCCACTACAGTTGCGAGTGCCCAGTCGGCTTCGCCAGTCACAATTGCACCATCAATTTGGATGACTGTAGTGATAATTTGTGCCAGGTGAGAGCGCTTTATCGAGACGAGACCGAGCTCGATCGAATTCTGTATCTAATGACCGCTTTTACCCTTTCTCCTCGTTATAGAATGGTGCTACCTGCATCGACGGCATAAATAATTACGAGTGTAAGTGCGCGCCAGATTACACAGGGAGATACTGCGAGATCGCACCATCGTCCGCCATGCTGTACCCACAAACCAGCCCGTGCGCTCATCACGATTGCAAGCATGGCTCATGCTTCCAGCCTTCTCCGGGTTCTGGCGCGGACTACCTGTGCCAGTGCAATTCCGGTTACACCGGTAAGACCTTGATTTTTACTAGAGAGTCGGGCCGAAATCAAATTTCGTTAGAAGAGTCACTTTAATTATCGCTTCCGGTTTCGATTCTTTGGGTAACGGTTCTTTTTTTTATCACGATTTGCTTGGAAACTTTATTAAAGTTACCCAACTGGCACAATTATAAAGATGAATAATTTGTCAGAATTGATTCGCTTTAGTCTTCCAGAAGTTAATTAGAGATTAAAAACGAGAAAGTTGAATTTTGATTACGAAGAGAGTTTTCAAATCAAATTAGGCCAAGGAGTGTTGTTAGTATAAAGTAAATTTTTGCGAAATTGAATTTGAGTTACGTTGTGCAATAAGATGCATTCCGCTCTTCCAATATTTGAACTTTTGCAATTTTTTCAGAACCAAGTGGACATTTAACGCGTAAATGTTTTCTCAGAAAATCGGACCGTTGATAGTTTACTTTGATTGATAAATACCATTTTGAATATTGATTGGTTCGATTTGATTTCATAATCTTTTTGAAGAGATTTCACTTCTTTTATCATTCATTATATTCTTCAACAAAAGAACCAAAAAATAACACATTTTTCGTCGTGATTTTGATTTCGAAAAGAATTCCGTCAAAACCCATCAAATAAGACGAACATTTCGTTGAATCAGTGGATTTCTAATTGCAGGTAAACGATGCGAGTACCTGACAAGTCTGAGCTTCGTAGATAACAGCTCGCTGGTCGAGCTGGAGCCGCTTCGTACGAAACCCGAGGCGAATGTGACTATAATTTTCAAAACAACGCAGGAGAACGGTGTATTGCTCTACGACGGGCAGAACGGGGAACATATTGCCGTCGAACTATTTAACGGCCGCGTGCGCGTGTCCTACGACGTTGGAAATTACCCAACTTCAACCATGTACAGCTACGAGATGGTATCGGACAGCAAGGTCCACATGGCCGAGCTTTTGGCGATAAAAAAGAATTTCACGATGAGGGTTGACAAAGGCCAGGCCAGGAGCATCATCAACGAAGGGCCGAAAGATTTTTTAAAGCTCACGACGCCTATGTACGTCGGAGGAGTTGCGGCTGACGTTGCAACTGTGGCTTTCACGGAATTCCAACTTCGGAATGTCACGAGTTTCCAGGGTAATCTTATGGTTTTGTAATGCGATATTGTTAGGTAGCAATTGCTACAACGTTATTTGATTGCAGGCTGCATAATCGAGATGTGGATAAATCACAAGCTGGTCGACTTTAGCAATGCCGCGAGAATGCACGGAATAACACCTGGCTGCGGTGCCGGCGAAGAAGAAGCCGACGAAGCCAGCAAGGACGTGGTTGAGATCGATACGTTTATGGGCAGCGACAGTGTTGAGGATTCAATACCACAGGAGCATACTCTCGACGAGTTTTCAGGTTCGTTTTCTATTTATAGGAACTTGTAAACTTGTTTTATGAACGTTGCTCGATGATGCATTTTATTTGCACGTGGCATAGGTTACGAGGAAAGAAAATGGGCAGAGGTGGAGGTGCAGGACGTTTGCCAGGATCACGAGTGCAAGAAAGGTTCGCAGTGCATATCGAATCCCTTCGGGAGCGGTTACACGTGCAAATGCGAAATCGGCTGGCAAGGAAAATATTGCGAGACAGGTACCGCTGATCGATCGGCAAACATGGGAAATTTCGTTTGTTTAACCTTTGATTATTCTTTCAGCACCGACGTGCAGGAAGGAACATACTCGTGAATACTACAGTGAAAACGGATGTCGCAGCCGACGGCCCGTAAAGTTGGCCAAGTGCTGGGGAAGTTGCGGGAATTCGTGTTGTCTGCCGCGAAAAACCAAACGACGCAAGGTGAGCGATGCATCGATTGAACCGCTTTGCAAATAAAAGAAAAAAACAATGTACTTGACAAATTGTTTCCCGCAGGTTCGTCTGCTTTGTAACAACGGGACAAGGTATACAAAGGACGTGGACCTCGTTCGTAAGTGCACGTGCACGCGCAAATGTTATTGAGGCAATCGTAACTACGTGGCATCGGCGACGTTTTTCTCTTCGAAGGGTGGAATGTAATATGTGCCCCGAGCTGCATTTTTCTATTTATAAAGAATAATACGAATTTTTATTATCTCTATATTTCGAATGCGAGGTTTCGACTGTCACATCTAAATTAAGGTAGACATATACATTGCTTATATATGCGAAACCAAAAGAGAATACACCGATTCATACATGCATACGCATACAGGCTCAGTGTGATATGTATTATTTATGGAAAAAAGTATATATATATATGATATACATACACATACACACTCTCAAAGGACATGTACATTTGATATATACGTACCGCGAGCGGGAAAGAAGCAAGAAAAGCAGTAAAGTGGAATTTTACACGGGATTGTATGTATAAATTTGCATGCAAGCCCACGTACTCTCGCGTACCGGCGCGTATATACATAAAATACACGTGGCGTGAATGTACTGCGTATAACAGTGTAAATGCTGTAAATGGGTCAATCGACTAGTACCAAAAGTAATCAGAAAGCCTAACAAACGAAAGCTCCGACGACTATAATGACGCGTAATGTTTAAGCGAAGAAAAAGAGGACTTTGGAAATTAATTTAAGCAGTTCTTTGTTAGATAACCATGTATTTTTTTAAATTTTATATATAATTTCAACGATAAATCACCGCTCTCTCGTAGATTTAATAGAGAGCCATCGATTATTTATCGCGAAACGTGTAAACAACGGCATTTCAAATACACGTATGTTCAATTCAGTACTACATATGACATTATAACGTATTCTAGAGAAACTATCGTTAATTGCATTGTATAAATGTGATTTGAAATATGCGTATTTGAAATAACATTTAATATATATTTTGTATTCCGTATCGAATATTTGAATATGTTTAACTGGTTGTGGTCATTACCGAATTGCCAGTGATTTGTTTCAGTGATTATTTATTATGACAAGATTGGGTTGAATTGAATTGTTTGAATTTTTCGTGGAGCGAGGTATGATATCGATTTCCCTCATTGAAATGTTTTTGACAATAATCAAATACGACGGAAAATGTAATAGTCTTCGATTAGTGATCTTAATGGTGCAACGAATATAACTAATCGAGCAAGTCTGCAGTAATTCGGAATGATCATTTATACCTGTATGTATAAACATACACATGTGTATATGTATTGGATGATTTATTTCCAGTATTATGAATCTTATGTAAACTACTCCATGAACCATTTTATTACGTTTAGTAAAAACGAATGAAGAAAATCGGTCTTGATGTACTTGGATTTGGATTTTTCGATTTGATATGCGACCTTTTAGAAATTTCGAAATTTTATTTTTTATACTTTTTTCATTGGTTTTGTTCAGAGGATTTTTATTTATATTATGTCGGAAAAACGTTTATTGGAAATCTGTATTTTATGAAAGAGGAAACGAAATAAAGGATTTTTGAAAAATTCATCAGTAAAATATTTGTTTTATTTATGACTTATTATGTACTTATGTTACTTTTATACAAACAACTTGATTCAGGGGGCCGTTCACAAATTACTTAAGCACTCTGTAGGGGAGGGGGGGGGGGTTAATAAAAACTTACTTTTGGTTAAAAAATGATCTGACGAATGCTAACGAAGAGGGAGGGGGGGGGGGGGGGTGGGGAATTTACTCA
>JABFQM010002308.1:0-15665 GCA_022816865.1 Zelostemma sp. ZL-2020 | reverse complement strand
AGAAACGCGGAATGCGCTGTCATTAATCACATTCTTAGCTGTAGCTGTGTCCAGGGTTACAACGGCGATCCATTCGTCCTTTGCAACCCCGTAGAACAGCGTGAGTTTTCCACTTGCGAAGCCCGAGAATCATGAATACCTTTTAAAAGCCAACCATGTTTATCCAGAAACCTTAACAACGAGACCTTGCGAACCTTCCCCTTGCGGACCCAACAGCGTGTGCCGCGAATTCGGCCAGCAAGTTTCCTGCTCTTGCGCCCCGGGTTACATCGGCCTCGCACCTAGTTGCAGAGCCGAGTGTACCGTGAGTTCTGATTGCGATCAGAGCAAAGCTTGCCTCAACGGAAAATGCATCGAGCCCTGCCTCAACGCCTGCGGACAAAACGCGCAATGCCTTGTACGCAATCACAACCCCATCTGCAGTTGCCCGGAAAGATTTTCCGGCGATCCGTTTGTCAATTGTTTCCCGACGAGTGAGTAGACGCGACGAGACTCGGGATGTTGACCTTGAAACGTATGATTAACCCCAAATGATGTTTTTCCCGAAGCGGATGAGGCAGCGAAGAACCCCTGCAGTAGTTCGCCCTGTGGACCCAACGCTCTTTGTAAATCTTCGGTTAACGGCGACGAAGCCGTTTGTTCCTGCCTGCCCACTTTCTTAGGATCATCGCCGACCTGTAGACCCGAATGTACCGTTAACAGCGAATGTCCCGGTGACCGGGCTTGCGTCCGACAATCCTGCGCCGATCCCTGCGTCGGATTGTGCGGAATCAACGCGATTTGTCGCGTGACCTTGCACCAACCCAAATGTTTCTGTCTCGAAGGATACGAAGGCGACCCGTTTTCCACCTGTTCCGTAGCGCAAAGTAAGAAAGCTCTCATAAAGCGTACGCTTTTCTATTGTTTCTCTAGTTTTAAGAACAATACAACCGTTTCTAATCACGATGTTTTCCTGTTTCAGCGAACCTTGTAAAATTTTGTATAAACGTTGCGCACTGTAAAATACCGAAATCTTCTTCTTCGTTTCTTCCTACCACCTTTCTTATTTCTAAAAGTAGATAGTTGCGAGATATTTGGATGAACTCGGATTTCTCATTCGGCATTTCGTTGTTTCGCAGTTCCAGAAGTGCCGATATTCGTACGACCTTGCAGCCCTTCGCCTTGCGGACCGAACGCCAATTGCCGAGAGAGAAACGAAATCGCCATCTGCGAATGCATCCTGGACTACCGAGGAAACCCTTACGAAGAAGGCTGCCATCCCGAGTGTTTGGTGAACAGCGACTGTCCCAAATCGCAGGCTTGCATCCGGACGAAGTGCCAAGATCCTTGTCTCGGTACTTGCGGCGTCGGAGCCCTTTGCACCGTTTCCAATCATTTCCCGATATGTTCTTGCCCGTTCCCGACGAGTGGAGATGCGTTTAGTTACTGCCAAGCCGTGATAGAAAGTACGTACAATTACTTGTTTCTAAAGATTACTCATTCTAAATCACGATACTTTTGCCACAGATTCGAGAGAACCCGAACCCTGCAACCCATCGCCGTGCGGTTCCAACACCATCTGCGAAGTTTTCTCGGGACAAGCGCAGTGCAGATGTTTGCCGAATTTGGCGGGTGATCCAACGACCGATTTAGGATGTCAACCCGAGTGTATCATCAGCTCCGATTGTCCCGGAGACAGGGCTTGTATGAACAACAAGTGCCAAGATCCTTGCTTGCAAAACGTTTGTGGTTCTGGAGCCGTTTGCAAGGCCATCAATCACAGCCCGCTCTGCTCCTGCCCTTTGTCCTTCATCGGCAATCCCTTCGTGGAATGTTACGAGAAGAAAGGTTTCTAGTTGCTCTTGATTAGCCAAAAGTGAAGCATGAATTTTTTTGCTAACTAGAAATGTTTTCCAGAAATCAATCCTTGTAATCCGAATCCTTGCAACGGAAATGGAGAGTGCCTGATGAAGAACGAGGTAGCGGTTTGCGTTTATCCCGAGTGCATCCTCAACACGGACTGTCCTCGCGATAGAGCCTGCTTCTCGCAAAAATGCCGAGACCCTTGCATCGGCTTCTGCGGCGTCAATTCCATCTGTCAAACCGTCAAT
Source organism: Zelostemma sp. ZL-2020 (assembly GCA_022816865.1). Lineage (NCBI taxonomy): Eukaryota > Metazoa > Arthropoda > Insecta > Hymenoptera > Platygastridae > Zelostemma > Zelostemma sp. ZL-2020. The sequence continues at coordinate 13,575 of JABFQM010002308.1, read as the reverse complement.
CACAGGCCGGTTTGCGCGTGTCCCAGTGGGTTCATCGGGGACGCTCGAATCCAGTGCAAAGTTTCCGCCGTTGAAGGTTCGTCCGGTCTGTTTTCAAGAAATGAATGAGTACTAAATTTTATTATGTTTTTAGAAGTACCGAGACCAGAGTGTACCAGCAGCTCCGAGTGTTCGAATGACAAGGCTTGCTTCGATCAAAGATGCGTCAATCCCTGCACCGTCAATTCTTGCGGCGTCAGCAGTCGCTGCCACGTGCAATTCCACCGCGCTATTTGCGTGTGCGAAGAAGGCTTTACCGGAAATGCTTTACAATTCTGCCGGGAAGGTAAAATCCGGGTTGACTTGGCCTTGAAATCTTACTAAATTTGGTTTTGTTCAACAGTTGGATGCAGGAGTGACAACGAGTGCCCGAATTCGCAATCTTGCGTGAACGACGAATGCGTTGACGCCTGCAGGATCACGCAATGCGGAGTAAACGCCCTGTGCGATTCGAACGGCTATCACAGAGCGCGATGTTACTGCCCGGAAAGATTCATTGGAAATCCGTACGAGCGTTGCGAAAGACCCGAATGTTCCGTGGACGAAGACTGTTTCTCGTTCTTAGCGTGTCGTAATTCCAAATGCGTCGATCCTTGCAATTGTCCATCTTCTGCTCAATGCTCCGTTGTACAACATCGCCCCACTTGTCGCTGCGCTCCAGGATTTACCGGGGATCCGTACACGGCTTGTCTCATCGGTATTTTTTCATTTCATGTATCGACGAAGACCCGATTTTTCTTTGTTTTCTGACGCGTAATTGTGCTTTTGCAGAACCGATCGGAGAACTACCGGAGTGTAAATTCGACGCTGATTGCCCGAGTAGACTGGCATGTTTCTCCGGCTTGTGTAAAAATCCATGCGAAGTTTCCCAGCCTTGTATCACCAATGCCAAATGCACGGTGATCGACACTTTGCCCATGAGAACCATGATTTGCGAGTGCCTGCCGGGTTTCGTTGGGGACGCCACGGTGCTTTGTACACCAGGTAGGATTTGTACCCGAAGCACCATTTTTTTATTCTCGACGATTTAATAATTTCCTTGTTTCGTTTTTCGCAGTTGATAAATCCATCGAACCCATCTGTCAATCGGACTCGGAGTGTCAGTTCAACATGGCTTGTTTGAATCAACGCTGCGTTAATCCGTGCACCGCGAATCAATGCTCGCCATCTGCAGAATGCCACGTCCAAAACCACCGTCACGTCTGCCAGTGCCCCGATGGTTACGTCGGCGATCCGTTCTTGAACTGTTACATCGGTGGGACATTTCTCCTCTCATGTTGTCATCACGAGCGCGCAGAAAAATGCATTTAAAAATCTATTGTAATTTCCAGAAGCGACCGTTTTACCGGAATGCAAGATCAATACGAACTGTCCCAAAGATCAAGCTTGTATAAACAGTCTTTGTCAAAACCCGTGCTTGGCTAGTCAGTGCGGTTCGAACGCCGAATGTACGACCATCGAGCATCATCCGATTTGTCAATGTCACCCGGGCCAAGCCGGAAATCCACAAATCCAGTGTTTCAATCGTGAGTGCATCGCGCTTTTAAAGTCGGGATGGATTTATAAAAATGCCTGTTTCTATTCCAGCGGAATGCCAAGCAGATTCGGAATGTCCGTTCGACAAAGCCTGCAGAAACAGCTATTGCGTGAGTCCGTGTTCGACCGGAGAAGTAGCTTGCGGTCATCACGCGGAATGTACAGTCGTGTCGCACGAAGCTCGATGTTCTTGTTCGCTGGGGATGCAGGGAGATCCTCACATCACTTGCATCTCGGCTATTTGTCATTACAACGAAGACTGTAAGAAGCACGAAGCTTGTGACCGATTGAACAAAGTTTGCCGACCCGTTTGCGACGAAAACACCTGCGCGGAAACGGCGCTTTGCGTGGCCGAGCATCATCAACCCAGGTGCAGTTGCGCTCCGGGTGCCACTGGAAATCCGTTCGTCGAGTGCATCGGTACGAAGTTCTTCTTGTGATTTAACGATATCGTGAATATTTTTATTATCATGGTTATTTTCATTTCTAGGCGTGGTGATCGAGCCTGGAGTACAACCCGAGTGCAGAACAGACTCGGAATGTCCCTCGGAATTTATTTGCATCAATTCCAAGTGCCAAGACGGCTGTCTTTTCGCGGATGTTTGCCCCGGTGACCGACAATGCCGAGTTTTTAATTCTGTACCCCTTCGCACGATGATTTGCGAATGCCCGCAAAATAGCATCGCGGAAATCAACGGCAAATGCAGAAAGATCGGTGTGTTTTGTACGCGTAGTTCAAGTTTTTCATGTTTATCGTACAATTTTTCTAACATTTGTTGTTTACGCTTTACAGTGCAAGAGGAGAATCAAGAAAAATGTACAACTGGACTTTGCATCGACGTTTGTCTCACCATCGAGTGCGGTATCAACGCCCAATGCCAACGATTCACGGATTACGCGACTTGTATTTGCCCCCCGGAATTTACCGGGAATCCTTACGTGGAATGTTCCGCAGGTACGGAATTTCGGTCGAAATGAAATGGGGCATCGCTGAAATATGGACTTAATTTTTCAGTGCAAATTGTACCTCTGCCACCGGCGATACCGCAGTGCTACGCGAATGATGACTGTTCATTGGACAGGCAATGCGTGAATTCGCTGTGCGTCAATCCATGCGTCGCTGGAAATGTCTGTGGGCTGAATTCTTTGTGTCACGTTGACAAACACTACCCCGTTTGCAGATGCCCTGAGAGTTATCTGGGCGATGCTCTGACCGAATGCATTCCACGTGAGACATTTTTGAACGTTTTTAGGGAAAATTGGAAACATTTTATGCCGTTTAGTTTTTTTTATACCTTTCCATTTTTACTGAAAGTGCTAACTTTTTTACGTTTTTCAACAGCTACTTTAATCGCCGGCTGCCAATCAAACAGCGAATGCGCCGGCACAGAATCATGCGTCAACGGTTTCTGCATGAACCCGTGCAACTGCGGACCCAACGCGAAGTGTCTCGTCACCAACCACTACCCTTCATGCGTTTGCCTTCCAAATTACTCAGGAAACCCTCAACTTGGTTGTACCAAACGTAAGAGTTCGAACTTCAAAATCGATATAAATATTTCATTAAACAATTGCAATTTTTCTCCAGTGGAATGCGAATCAAACAGCGACTGCGGCTACTCGGAAACCTGCTACAACGGACAATGCGTCAACCCTTGCATCTTAGAGAACGAATGCGCGATAAACGCCGAATGTTTTGGAGTCAATCACCAGCCCGCGTGTCGCTGCGTACCGGGTTATTTCGGCAACCCCACCGCGCTTTGCGAAAGGGCCGAGTGCAACAGCAACTACGACTGCCCTCAAAATCTCATCTGCCAAAACAGCCGCTGCGTAAACCCTTGCGCCATCGATTCGCCCTGCGCCCAAAACGCCGTGTGTTACGTGCAAAACCACATCGCCTCCTGTCGCTGTCCAGAGAACATGCCTCTCGGAAATCCCTTCTCGTTCTGCGAACGTCACCCGCCGATCATCGAAAACAAGCCCGAATGTGAAAAAGACGTCGACTGTCCGAGCAAATTGGCCTGCATCGGAAACACCTGCGTGGATCCTTGTCCCGCGATTCGGCCTTGCTTCGAAAACGCGCGCTGCAGCGTTTTGGACACTGTCCCAGTGCGGACCATGGTGTGTACCTGTCCCGAAGGATGGGTCACCGACGCCGATGGTCTTTGCCAACCAAGTGCGTACTCCAACAATCTTGCTTTTAATTGTACCACTGGGAATAACCCAGATGATCAAACCTGCACAATTTGTTCTTATTTAAACCATTTTTTCAATTCCAGTTCAACTGATAACCGTGAGCAGTTGCACGAGCGACGACGAGTGCGACAGCAACTTTTCCTGCGTAAACCGCCGCTGCCGGAATCCGTGTAGCTGCGGCAGCAACGCCGAGTGTTACGTCAGGAACCACAAACCCGTTTGTTCGTGTAAAGAAGGTTACCAGGGCGACCCCAACATCGCCTGTTTCTCCGTTGAATGCCAGCGAGATTCCGAGTGCACGATGGAAGAATCTTGCGTGAACAACAACTGCGTGAGCCCGTGCCTTTTGTCGGATGTTTGCGCCGTCAACAGCGAATGTTACGTCAAAAATCACGTCACCGATTGCCGCTGCCGAGCCGGATACCACGGCAATCCTTTCGAGGTCTGCCGCGTGATTGGCTGTTACAGCAACAGCGATTGTCCCGGTGACCATTCTTGTGTAAATATGCAATGCATAAATCCATGCATTCACGAAAATCCTTGTTCCCCGAGAGCCGAGTGCATGGTCAGGAATCATCTGGCGATTTGTCGATGCCCGCCGCATTATACCGGAAATCCGTACGTGGCCTGTCAACCGGAAGAAGAGCCCGAGTGCAGGGACGACGAGGAGTGTCCTAATTTATTGGCTTGTTTGAATCAAAAATGTCAGAATCCTTGTACAAGTATTCAGCCGTGTTCCGATCCTTCGGCTTGTCAAGTTTTACCGAGTCTTCCGGTGAGGACGATGCTCTGCGTTTGTCCCAGCGGTTACGTCAGCAGCGGAAGTGGCACTTGCGAACCGACAAAACCGATTTTAGGCATCGAGTGCAGAAGCGACAGCGAGTGCGTCAGCGAAAAATCTTGTATCAACGCACTTTGTAGAGATCCTTGCGCGTGCGGCTCCAGCGCCGTTTGCAATGTCGTGAATCACAAACCGATTTGTACCTGCGTCGCTGGGTACGATGGGAATCCTGAGATCGAATGCACGAAAGGTGAATTTCTCGATTTTAAATAGTTTAAACCTTCAACTTTTCAACTATTTTACTGGACCGTGACGCGTTCGAATTCTTCGATGTTGTAATGCAATTTTTGTTATTTCAGTTGTCGGATGCCGCTCCAACTCCGAGTGCAGTGGAACCCACTCTTGTATCAACCACAGCTGCGTTCCCGCGTGTACCCCGCTTTTGGCATCTTGCGGAACCGGCGCGGAATGTTACGGAATCAATCACAAGGCCATTTGCGAGTGCCCGCCTGGATTCGGCGGCAATCCTAAAGTATCCTGCGTGCTTTTGGGCTGCCGAAGTAATTCCGATTGCCCCACGAGCAAAGCCTGCATCAACAGCAAGTGCGAAAACCCTTGCACCCGGAATCCTTGTACCGGTTTGACCGAGTGCAACGTTTACAACCACGCGGTCGAGTGCGTTTGTCCCGACGGATACGCCGGGGATCTTGAACGCGGCTGCGCCAAAAGTAACTTTGTCTTGTTAAAATACGAACGAGTATTTAGAAAAGAGCTTTCTTTTTAACGGATTGTTTTTTTAAATTGTTGCAGTCGATGCCAAATGCAAGAGCGACTCGGAATGTCCATCGCAAACCGCGTGCTTCAACGGCGAGTGTCTCAATCCTTGCATCAAAATAGAACCCTGCGGCATCAACGCCGAGTGCAAAGTTCTGGACACGAATCCGGTGAGGACCATGATTTGCGAATGCATCCCGGGATACCGAGGAAACGCTATTGTTCGTTGCGATACAGGTACGAAGATTTGATGTTTTTCCGAGTTCGGAATGTGATTTAAAATGTCCGTGTTTGTATTTTTCCAGAAAACATCTGCCCGGTAGAAAAAGGCCAAATCCGCGACAAGTACGGGAACTGTGTCTGTCCACCGGGCACGGCCAAGGACGAGAGCGACCTTTGCGCGCTTTGTCGGCCGGAACTCGGCATGATCGTGAACGCGGATGGTTATTGCGTTTGTGCTTTGGAAAAGGGCTTTATAATCGACGCTCGTGGCCGGTGCGTGTGTCCCGTAGAACACGGATATCGACTGGACAAATACGGAAACTGTAAACCCGGTAAAACTCTACTCGATGTCACATTTCTTGCGGAAAAAGCAGTCGAATAATCGTTGCAATTGTACAGTTACAGTGGTGGAATGCGTGAAGGACGACGAATGCGCGGAGACGAAATACTGTAACAAAATATCGAATACTTGCGAAGACGCGTGCTCCAAATTAGTATGCGGCGTGAACGCTTTGTGCAGCGCTAAGAATCACGAAGCTATTTGCTTGTGCGTCAACGGCTACATCGGCGATGCTTATTTCAAATGCAGTAAGTTTTATTGAGTTTCGTCGTGATTCGATTGTGACATTCTTTTTGACAATGGCATTTTTGCAGCTTCAACATTGAGATTCCGAACAGACTTCCCGGTGCCGGAAATGATCGTGAGCTGCTTGTCCGATGGAGTCCAGGTCAAGGTTCACATGCACCAGCTGCAAGTTGAAGGTTTCGAGGGTGTTTTGTACGTCAAAGGGCGCAGCAAAGAAGAACAATGCAGGCGTCTCATTTCAATCCCGGCTCATGCACCCGAAACCGCGGAAGTTTTCAAAGTCAACTTTGGCAGCTGCGGACTCATCCACATAAACGTGAGCATCGGTTTTTTCGGAGTCTTGGTTCAATTTGTCAATGTGTCTGTTTTATTTCAACAGGGTCAAGCAAGCTTCGTATTGGTCGTTCAGAAACATCCCAAACTCGTAACTTATCGTGCTCAAGCTTATCATATCAAGTGTATATATCAAACTGGAGAGCAGAATGTCACTCTTGGATTCAACGTGTCGATGTTGACGACTGCTGGTACCATCGCCAATACTGGTCCTCCACCGACGTGTATCATGAAAATTGTCGCGCAAAACGGGAACGAAATCAGCTCCGCGGAGATCGGAGATAATCTGATGCTGCAAGTCGAAGTCCAACCATCGAGTACGTGCGAAAGAATTAAAAACCAAGCTCGGGTTTACGAATTACGAATGAATGTTTTCTTCTTTTTTTTATTAGCAATCTATGGCGGATTTGCGCGCAACTGCGTGGCGAAAACGATGGAAGACAACATGGAAAACGAGTACATAGTGACCGACGAAAACGGCTGCGCCACGGATCCCACGATATTTGGCGAATGGGAACACCACGCGGATTCGCAATCCCTCATGGCCAGTTTTAACGCTTTCAAATTCCCGAGCAGCGATAACATTCGATTCCAGTGCAACATCCGCGTGTGCTTTGGAAGATGTCAACCCGTGAGTATACTTTTCGTGAAATTCCACGAAACAAAGTACTAAAGATTCCCTCGTTTCACAGGTAAATTGCAGAGGATACAACGCCTTTGGCAGAAAACGCAGAGACCTCGATTCCGTCAATAACACTGCCTTAAGTGTAACAACCGACGGTTACGAAGGACAACTCCGCGAAGAAGTAACCATCTTTTCAAACCTGATTCTGACCACGGAAAGACGCGAAGAAAGATACACCGCGGATCCAGCTGAAGGTGAGATATTGAAAAGTAAAAGTGTGTTCGAAAGAAAGAGTAACGGGATGTTGTTGAAATTTCCAGCACCTTCGGCGCAACGAGTAGAAGACATCTGCGTATCCATGATCGGCTTCATAGTAGCGTTAGTCATAACGGCACTTCTGGCACTAGTCGCTGTAGCTATTGCTGTATCATGTTGGCTGATGGCGTATCGACGCCAGCCAAAGACTGTCGGACCACTGCCGCATCCGCCAGAATTCCCGAACCCCCTTTTCACTACCGAATCGGTAGCCGAACCATCCCCAGACTATCATCTTTCATAAACAAAAAAGTCTTTTAGCATAATTATGCGATAATTAAATTAAGGTGTACTAGGTAATTGCGAAATACTTTGCAGGCCGTGTCCCTCGTCCTATAACCACGGTCGGCATTGTATTTCCGATCGCATCTCCTCCACTGACTTACTTCGTCTGCACTTTCTTCTCAGGGTTTTAATATCGTACATAGATAATCGAGTGAACAAGGGAAGATGCAATTCGATTGATTTGTATCGTAATTTATTTTTTTTTTTTGAGAAAAAGCTTTTATTACAATATATTTGGTTGTTGATTAAATTATTAAATTATGTAGACGTGTCAGCCGATGGATTTGCATTTTTCTTCGTTTACGGACGTCGTAATGAGCCGATTATCCACACCCAGCGTTATTTATGTGAAAAAGGAGGCCTCGTACGCAATGTTTTTTATTAATATGCATATTTTTAATAAAACCGTAATTTACCAGTGAATAATCAAACTCTGTTTTACCGTAGTTAGTTTAGCGTGTGGATAATCGGAGCATTGCATAATGTAAGGACACGTAAAAGTCACAACGGTATATTTATGGTGATGGTTTCTTCCATTATCCGAATACTCGCGAAAAGTACTCGAAACTTGACCTACATCTTTTTTCTCTTTTTTTTCACGACTGTTTACGCAATGGTCGACACTTGCAATATGTGTATGTACATTTGCTCTAGTCAATGGAGGATTTGCTTAACGTTTGAACACGAATAAGAATTTAATGTCTCTGTAAAGTCAAACAAAATAGTCTAATAATAGCTTTCTTTATACCTAAAATAGACAATTGTACATTATTATTTCTAATAAAAGCTATGTCTAATAATATGTCTACATTTCATTTCCTCCACTCATTTTATTCGTTTTCGTGTCAGGTCCAAAAATTTCAAATGAATAACATTTTTATACATTTTAAAAATACAATTGCATCAAGTATTCATTGATGCTCTATTGAAATTAGAAAAAATTTAATAAAATATCTTTAAAGAAGTTATATACATAAATAAAAATAGCAAATGTTCTTAAGAAAAAATAGTTTCTTCGAATTTCTATTTTTGTTCAGAATGAACAGTATTTTAACTAATAAAATGACTTCTGCCGATGAAGAAATATCGAAATGCAAAAATGCAATGCAATATTGAGACCCAAGTGAAGGAAAAAACAGTTTTGGGTTAAAATTTTTTATTTTCTTCCATACAGATCCGTAATAATTTTTAGAAGAAGAAACGACGGAAACATACATCGAAGGATTGAGAGACATTAATAAGAATGCCTCTCAAAGTCAATAGTTTAGCTCAATTTTACGATACATTTCAAATTTGTGGTGCATTGACCGTAATCATTTAAACATTTTAAAATCTGACATCTTTAGAGCTATCAGTGCCGCAATATCGTCAGCTTACTTTCCATCATCTACGGTGACCACCACCGTATCTATAATCAAAACATATTTTTTTGTGAAGTCTGTTTTCCGAAATTCAAAGCTTTGTGAAACGTTAAATTCCATACTATTTTACCAATAGTAAAATAACGTATAGTTGGATGAAAAAAATGTAATTTAGACTCTGCACTTCTCTCGTAAAAATGTGTACCCAATAACATTTAAAAATTACTAAAGTTCGACATTAAACGTCCATTTATTCCTTATGATTTGTTTAGACCCAGCTTGGTTGAGCAGCTGTTACATTTTCCACTGTTTTTCTGGGGATATTTTATACACAGCAGAAAATGAAACCGGCTTATTAATGCCATAATTTATAAAATTAACGAGCGGTCATTGCCTTAACAATTAATTGAGTTGGTCTGAATAAAATTGCATCAATATTGGAATTACGCCATAGTTTAAAAATTAATACTTTACCCTTCTTCAGCCTTGCAAGTGGAAATGCAGATAATTGATATGACCAGAGTGGCCAAAAGTACAGACAGATACCCCTTCATTGTAATGCGATTATGATTCGTTTGTCCAGAAATTTGAACTGTTTCCTCATACGTCGTCTCGCTTATATATATAGTCGACGTGAAAGTGGAACGAAACCATTATTTTGGTTCAATTACCTCGTACATCGCTGTGATAACTGTACGTTATCAACAGAATAAATTACAACGTCAAATACGCATTTGAAGTGTATGTGATTTTGGCGTTGAGTAAATGTATGGAATTTCAAGAAAATCGAACAAGCGCTACCTTTTTAAGTTTCATGTGCCGAAACGCAGAATAGAATTCACGACTCTGATCACAAAAATGTGTGAGCAAACAAGAAATATGGCACCAACCAAGGCAAAATTTCTAAGTTTCTCGACATAAGAATTGATATGCAAATGCTTAAAATACAAGACTCAAAGATAATTACAAAGCTCTGCTCCTGAATGGCAGCATTTATTCTACTTGATCGTAATTTTAAACATTTAGTTAACGAAGAATTCGCATATTCTTTAAAAGCGTATTTGATATTGTAATCTATTCTGTTAAATAACATGTAAGTATATTCTCCACTTCGGCATACGTGGTAATCAACTAAAAAAATTGTTTTCTCATCAAATTCCAACTAAAAACCCTGTTCTCTTTTTTACTCGTTTCTCAATACTTGCTTCGCATTTTTGCATTTCAATATTACTCTATTGGCAGAAGTCATTTTATTAGCTCGAATACTTGTTCCTTCTGAACAAGAATAAAAATTGGGAGTAGCTATTGTTTCTTTTAAACATTTTTTATATTTATTTATGTACATTACTTATACATAGTCATTTTTCTATTAAATTTTTTTGCAATTTTCAAAAAGCACCTTTGAGTACTCGATGCAATTGCATCTTTACAATGCATAAAAATGTCATTTATGAGGATTTCTTTTATATAACATTAGTCGTTTTCAAAGGTTTACCTAGAATTTTGAAATAATGTCAGTAGATAAGAAAAAGTATTTCTCTGCCGTCGATGTAACTGCGATGCTAATGGGGTAATTCGTGGGGTAATGTGTTACATATTTTACAACGATAACGTGATAAGAAACGCATTTAACAGTTCAAAAATGACTTTAAAAAAGTCCACAAGTATTTTTCCTAATATTGGAATCATTCCAAAAATCATTAAAAACAAGTCATTTGAATCAGAAATAGGAAAACAAGTCTCATGTATACTTTGAATGAATCAATTACATATTTCCATTTAATTAACTATTCCCATTTCCTTTCCGAAATTACAAAAAATTTTTATGTAATTATTACGCCGGTTCTACTTTAAATAAAACTACAATGAAGAAGAACGTTTTTTTCACATTGTTTTAATGATAATTCAACACATACGTTGAGAAACGTAGTATACGTATAACTAAAAAAGAATATTGTACTTAAGTATTATTTTCACAGAGTTCCATATCAAATTACAATCGCGCTGATAAATTGTGTTCATCCCCAACGATCTGTTGAACCCAGCCAGTTTGAGCAGCTGCTACATTTTCTCCTGTTTTTCTATGTTTTTTGTGTGCAACATCCGCGTGTGCTTTGGAAAATGTCAACCTGTAAGTATACTTTTCGTGAAATCCCACAAAACAAATTACTAAAGATTCTCTCGTTTCACAGGTAAATTGCAGAGGATACAACCCCTTTGGTACAAAACGCAGAGACCTCGATTCCGTCGGAATTTGATGATAAAACAATTTTTTTAGTTGATTACCACGTACGTCGAAGTGGAAAATATACATGTTATTGAACAGAATAGATTACAATATCGAATACGCTTTTAAAGAATATGCGAATTCTTGGTTAACTGAATGTTTAAAATTCCGATCAAGTAGAATAAATGCTGCCATTCAGGAGCAGGGCTTTGTAATCATTTTCGAGTCCTGTATTTTTAACATTTGCATATCAATTCCTTTGTTAAGAAACTCAGAAATTTTGCCTTGGTTGGTGCCATATTTCTTGTTTGCTCATGCACACATGTTTGTGATCAGAAACTTAAAAAGGCAGCGTTTGTTCGATTTTCTTGAAATTTCATACTCAACGAGAAAATCACATACACTTCAAATGCGTATTTGACATTGTTTTTTATTCTATTGATATAACGTACAGTTATCACTGCAATGTACGAGGTAATAAACCAAAATAATGGTTTCGTTATCGTTAACGATTCCTGTATGCGAAAATCGTTTGAAATTCCACTTTTAAGTCGCCTATATAAAGAAGCGAAACGACGTATTAGGGAACAGTTCAAGTTTCTGGACAAACGAATCATAATCGCATTACAATGAAGGGGTATCTGTCTGTACTTTTGGCCACACTGGTCATATCAGTTATCTGCATTTCCACTTGCAAGGCTGAAGAAGAGTAAAGTATTCATTTTTAAACTATAGTGTAATACCAATATTGATGCAATTTTATTCAGAACAACTTAATTAATTGTTGAGGCAATAACCGCGCGTTTATTCCATGAATTATGACGTTAATAAGCCGGTTTTATTTTCTGCTGTGTGTAAAATATCCCCAGAAAAACAATGAAAAATGTAACAACTGCTTAACCAAGCTGGGTCTAAACGAATCGTAAGGAATAAATGGACGTTTAATGTCGAACTATAGTAATGTTTAAATGTTTTTGGGTACACAATTTTACGAGAGAAGTGCAGAGTCTAAATTACATTTTTTTTCATCCAACTATACGTTATTTTACTATTAGTAAAATAGTATGAAATATAACGTTCAACAAAGCTTTGAATTTCAAAAAACAGACTTCACAAAAAATATATTTTAATTACAGACAGTATGGCGCTTTTGTGTATCCAGGGGGAAAGTGAACTAACGATATTTCAGCACTGATAACCCTCAAGATGTCAGATTTTAAAATGTTTAAATAATTACGGTCAATGTACCACAAATTCAAAATGTATCGTAAAATTCAGCTCAACTATTGACTTTGAGAGGCATTCTCATTAATGTCTCTTAATCCTTCAATGTATGTTTCCGTCGTTTCTTCTTCCAAAAATGGTTACGAATCAGTATGTGAGAAATAAAAAATTTCAACCCAAAACTGTCTTTTCCTATATACTCGTGTCTCAATACTTGCATTGCATTTTTGCATTTCGATATTTCTTTATCGGCAGAAGTCATTTCATTAGTTAGAATACTGTTCATTTTGAACAAAAATGAAAATTCACAAAAGCTATTTTTTTTCAGAACATTTGCTATATTTCTTCGCTTTTGATACAATCGCAATGTGTAGGGTCATTCAAAAAAAATGCTTATCCAAGTATAGTTCTTTTAATACAAAAAACACGTACTTTTGCCGAACAAAAATGTTTCTGAAACTGAAAAAGACAGTCAATAATCACTTGATTATTCAATGATTACAGAAATTGTAAAAAATAACTTTAATATCAAATTTTGTTTTTAAATATACACATTTGTACATCGCGACAAAAAATCCTAATTTTTAAGTTCATTTTTCCTATTCCAGCTCCTTCCAATAGTTGTAGTAGTAATTCATAGAGCATCTTATTGCTTTATGAATTACTTAAGTTGGTCTGATTACAATTACACCAATATTGAATTTACACCATTGTTCGAAAATGCATAAGTGTAGAATATACTGAATTTTTCACTTCGTATCAAAACGAAATAATGAAAATTATCCTTGAAAAGTCGTTCAAACTTGTTTAGTTTTGAAAAAATACCGAAGTGTTTATTATAATAAGACATGTTAGAATAAAACTAGTTTTTCAGAACTTGATGGCGATATTTGTATCCGTACATTACATTACTCTACCAAAAACTTAGGAATACGATAAAATTCAAAAGAAAATGCGGCGAAATGTAAAACATTAAGTGGAAGTACGGAAAAGGCGAAAAAATGGGGAAAATATGCCAAACCGTTTTAAAAATTGATAATTTCTTATCATTTTTGTAATCTTTTTCATCAA
>JABFQM010002307.1:0-15667 GCA_022816865.1 Zelostemma sp. ZL-2020 | reverse complement strand
ATATAAATAACCGAACATGCAAATTAACTAAGAAATAAAGATTTTTCTTTTAAAAAACTGTTAAAATTTTCAATTGTTCGTCACGAGCATTTTTGTACAATTTTTTCACTCGCGTATTTTTTTTCGTAAAGAAGAAGATATTGTTAAATAAATTATACTGGCATATTGAATGACATTGATTATTTTGCATTATTAATATTTTTCCAATTCACCGTTGCATTAAAATATCGATCCACCTTAAATATGATTATATTTAACGATTATTACATGGCAAACTGTGTCCAAATAAAAATACCCAAAGGACACTTTTCAAATCAGTGATTCCATTATAGAATCGTTAATTAAAATTGCAAATTGCAACGATCTTTTGTCTCGCGGGCTGACATTTGTAGTGTCACTTTATCGCTTCTAACGACTTCGCCCTGGCATTCGAAGACTATGGAATGAAAAATGTCCTAACGGGGATTTAACAGTCGTCACTCTTGCGCTTTGATAACGATAATGCGGAGCGACACTCCATTAGGGATACGCTTTTCCACCCGTTCCTCCCTTGCAGTGTGTCAGCGACGTCTGCAAGCGTGACTTTGTTTGGGTCAATGCGCCTTTCTTAATGCTCTTCACGGGCCTGCGGACACATCGCTGTATGATCGCATCAGAAGTAATGTGACTCAGCGCAAGCCTCATACCACCATTCATTATCATCCTCGGGAAGTGTATTTCGCATCGACACATTAATAATATCGCATTCATCATCGCTGCCGCGTCTGGCAGATAAAAATCTCTTAATTCAACGTGATTCGCAACCATTTTTCACGCTCCTTTCACTCGGAATCTGCGATCCAACAGGACTGCTCTTCGAAAATGTATAATATTGAATTATTGTGTACGGTGTTTTTGGCAATCAGATGAACGACTGTGAAGTACACCGGGTTTATCAGCGTCCTATACACGGCTCTCGTATATTTCGGCGATTATGATAATTTTATTATCGTTAGTTTAACGTTGATATTATGAAGCTCGGGCTAATTGAACCTGTATCGAATCGATGTTTCGTGTGGAGGATGATAATACTTTGTGTGGGCTCATACATCGCGCGATCTAACTCTATTAGCATATCACCCGGCCAAACTCAGTACAACGTTTAGTGGCCTCGTAACGTTATCGTGAAATATATTGACCCGCAACTGCGGCCACCGGGACGTGAAAATTCCAACTTTTTACCCTTCGGAAACGAATATTCCACCTCTTATTCGACGCGAGATGAAACCGTTGAGTCACTTCGCTCCATTTTCCTTCCTTATCGTTGTTTTTCTGTCTAAATTAGTTATCTTTCCAGCGGATCAAACTTTCGAGCTTCTCATACATAAAATTGTCCCCGGCGGTTGTTTTATTGGTGTTTGACACCGCAAGGAACGAATTAAAATCGTCAATCAGGACATTTGATCTTCGGAGGACACGATGTTGCCAGTCGCGTGGCGGCGTGTGACTACGGTGTTCTTCCCCACCCTTGTTTGTATGATTTAATCGCCAGTAAAATTACATTTTACCATACGAAACGATATAATTTCATTTTCTCAAGAGATTTATTGGTCAAGTAAAATATAAATAAATTTCCTGAAACATTAACAGTTTTGTAGGAAAAGGTTTCTGTATTCGCGAAACAAAATCAGTGAAACCAATTCGAATATGAGGTAGAGTAATTTTTTGCTCGTGCAGAATTTTGCTGTGTTCTTGGGGCGCACGAACGCGAGTTTTTACACTCATGTACACGCCTTCTTTACTTCCATAATCGGAACCTCGTCTTGCTGTTTTGGCCACGTGCCGGCTGCACGCATCGTATAACATGTTCTTGACGCTGTTATCCCGCTACGTATCTATTGTATTTCCCACTGGAAGGACCTATTTTCATTGAGATTAAACTACCCGGCTCCGTTATCTCTAACCAGATTACTGTCCCTAATGTAGTTTACTGTTAAATGCGCTTAGTGAACAAAGGGTTGGAAAATTGGATTTTGATCTGTCTAAATACATCCATTGATTGCATCGTAACCAACATTTTTAAACTCCATCTATTTTCAACAAACATTTTCAATTTACATTTAAGATGCGCTGGAAAACTAGGAAAAGCCGAGAAATTCTGATCAAGCTTCAAAAAATAAAACCCGTGTTTAAGTTCGCGAAAAATAGCGACTTTTACATCTGCATCGTACACTAATTGAGAAAAAATCATAGAACGTCGCAACGATCGCCCCGATTCCATCGGATAGATATGGTATAGTGACATTTTTATGTTTTGAGCAGGGCGCCACGGCTGAACGGGCTGAGATTTAGTGGCAGTCTCGCGGCGATGTTACGCGTAGGGTTTTTCGTGTGTGGGCAGACGATACGTACACGTTACGAATCAAGCGTTCCAGCCGAACACCGACTACATCATGTTGGCCGCATCGAAAAACATTCTACGTTATTATACTTTTTATTACAAAACCGATAGATCTCGATTGAAGACCAGACGCCATCGTACCACAATCGCTTTGGCCATCAAACATGCGAATCGTTTCGCATCCCAATCTGAGCTACGATTGCGCCACGGGATCTTTGACTTCTCGTATCTTCCATAAAGCATGTCGTATTACATCTTCCTCTTTCTCTTACCCCTTTTCTCTGCAACGAATACAAACCAAATCTAAAACATCCGTCATACAATTTCTCTTCGAATTTCCCATTGATCTGATTTCTGAAATCATCGGTGTTATCTGGAAGATGAAACCTCACATTTTTCATAATCCTTTTTGAACCGCATCATATGGGAATTTGGTGTACGAGCTTCTGGGGCAGTCGTAAACATCATCGGTGGTATCAAAAATTAATCAACCAATAAAACACGATGAAGCAGCGTCATACAGTTGTAACGCTTCATGGCAATGCCGAATGAGATAAGTGAATAGCGATAGAGGGTGGCAAGAGGAAGACAAAGAGGGGTGAAATGCTACGACAGCAGTAGCGACACCGCGAGACTTGAGGGTGGCAAACGTAGGTGTCTAGCAGGTGGCTTTTCCGATTGGTTCGTACCACTCGGGGGCCGTCACTATGTTTCACCAGGATGGATATATACACGCAGATAAAGTATTACGCAAGCTCACCCCCAAAGTACCTCGTAAAATGGCTAAATCACACATACACTCTTCTCGTGAATGTACGAATCAATGATTTTTCATAAGAGCTAACTCTCTTTGTTCCTCAGCAGTCGTCATGTTTTCATATGCATTATTCAGGGATAATGCCGAGATACATCAACTTCATTCGAGGATCTTGAATAACGCCGTAACTCTGTACACTAAGTTTTATATTCTATACGGTTTAATATACAACCTCTTTGATTGCAAAGGATTGAGTTCATTTTTAAGACGATAAAGCTTGACAGTGTCATCATGAAGGATTAAACTTTCCATTTATTGCAGTTCTTTCGAAAGCCCTTTTTTCGTAGCAGTTTAAGATTCGAAAGGGCAATGAATTTAAAAAGCTACGGTTAAACGATTGCTAAGGGAAAGGGTAAGCAATTCACTCGGCAGTTCAATGCACTAATGTCCATTCGGGATCCAGTGCAATGAAGCGTCGGGCAAAAGAAAGTCAAGCAGCCGGGAACAGCGGGAGTCTGCGGATATGGGGATGATACGGGGATTTCCCGCTCTCAAACTTAATCATAACAGCCTGTTAGCTAAATGTATGGCGGGGTGACTGAAGATGGGGTCAGGCCATCTAGTTCGTAACTATTGTTCAAATTGTTTCCCTCTCTTGTTACGGTTCGCAGCCTCCCTCGTACGACTTTTCCCGCTGGCCCTTTATTAAATTAATCTACCGTTTAGTAAATTGATCCTGAAGATGTGTTATCGTTAACTGATACAATGACGAGGATATTGGATAATTAACGATGCGCCAGGGACATTCGAATGCGAAGTTTCTTCATTAATTCTCGGCTTTGTTGCCGAAATCCACTCTGTTTCCGGGCGAGCGACCGAAACGTTTGTAACCAAAGTGTCAGGATCTGAAACTCTTGACATTGCCGTGTTCCAAATGTTGAATATTCGCGTGGTTGAGTTTGGAAAATTTGAACTTGTGATTTCCGATTGTTATGGAATGCTCCCGTCGTCTTGGAACAAAAGATATTTTTCCAAATCAATAGTCGTAATAAATACTTACGGCCCCAAGGCAGTCATCGATGGCGCGAGCGACCCTTTGTTTGAGACTTATTGAAAAGCTGCTGCTTCTTCGGCACCCTCCGTCATATATCGATTGCTATAGCGTATACGTGTGTTACTCAGCTTCTTTTCTCGTACGACTGTTACAAGAACGACCCCCAACATTGAGACTAACCGCTATGATCGGATGGAGGACTGCCAACTGGAGAGATTTAATCAAGAACATCTCTTACAAAGTGGAAGGGGTTCGCGTTGACGAAAGGCTCTGCAGGTTAAATACGATCAGATTGATCGAATGGCGACAGGATTGGCGTTTCGACAGTTGAATAGAAATAGAGATCAGTCGTTTTTCAAACGTTCCATGGAATCATATGGTTCAATGGGATTTCATGAATTTTCATTCCTTCATTTGGCAAAGAAAGTTGGGGTGGGTAATTTATAGAGAGAATAAAGGCAATTGTTTACAATATTGGTACTGGCTATTTATTTAATTAGAGATATAGTACACAAGCTGTAGATAACACCTATGTATAATTTTTACAATACTTTATACAGATCTTTTCTCTACGCTTACTTAACAAGATTTATTCCAATACTGTACAATTTAGTTATAAATATAGTTGCAGGCAGGCGAACTGTGACAATTGTTTCGCCGATTCTCCGCGATAAATTCAGTGAAAAAGCCAGCTGTAACGAATTTGATACGATGAACGTTTTTTTATTGCTATCACTGTCATCGAATGGCCCTTTTTTCGGCCCGGAATGAAATAATAATGCAATGCGTGTTCGCGGAATCGATGAAAGTCATTTGTCATTCGAAACAGAACTCGCCAACTATAATTTCTTTTCGCATCGTTCTGGGTTTATTATATTATTAGCAATTTTTAATATATACGCGACACTTGATTCGTCGAGTAACGATCATTGAAGGAATCGACTCAGCGTCTCACAAAGCAATCTCCCTCAAATAAATAATGTTTACGTTTCCTATGCTGACTTCATAATTTGAGACGCCACTTATCACATATACGTTATCGTATCTACATTATTTACAACTTGTTCTCTTGAGCCATTCTGGACTATTGGAAATAACTCGATCCCCGTAATTGCCAAACTTACAGTTTCATTTTTACATTTGTCGATTTACCAATCACGAAAGAACACGCGCGCCGATTTTTTACGGATTCCAATCATCATTTTTTCTTCAATTCTTTGGCATGGAATATCACTTGGTTCGCCGTCGCGGCAATCACTAATTGGATAAGATTCTCGAATAGTTGTAAAAATTTCACGCCCTCAAAGCAAAACATCCCGATTCAACGTTATAAAACGCGAGTTTGAAATCGCGCTTGAAATTTGCCAAGAACTGCGATCTGTAGTGCGAAATCCGATCGTTATCGCCGCGCCTTCTCCCAGTCTATTCCAAAAGTCGAGTGTAAAAAACGCCAGACTTGCCTGGCGAGACGTTGACCCAGCCGAGTAAAACGGGCTTCGGTATAATAATCGCGGTGACATCCAATCTTGTCGATCATGTGGACCTTTATACAAGGATATATCCGCGATAAGGGAAAAAGGAGGAGAGGAAGACTATCGTTTTCTCTGGGCAATGTCGAGAGGAGCGAAGGGAGTTTGGCGGCTCCGGGCGCGAGGAGAGCAGGACGAAAAGGGATTGCGTAACGAGAGCGTCAGAGACGGGGTTGTGCAGGCGATGCGCGTGCAATAAGGAGAAAAGGGTGTGCGTCTTGCTCGACGGAGTCCTCGGTTGTAATGGTCGAGCAACGCCCCTGCTCCACGTGGCCACGCCTTTCTTCGAGCTGGGAATAATCCTCTTCCTTCCGTCCCTTTCACGGTCCATATTGCTGCTCCAGCTCCCTTCGGAGTCTCTTCGCGGCCGTCTCGCCGTTCCCGTTTCCGTCGGCTTCCGCGTCGCTACAACCGTCCTCTGCCTCAGCCACGACACCCTCGACCTCCTCCTGCCGCCTTTTAGCCGTTGCCATTTCCGCTGCGTGCTTCTTTCTCCATTTTGTTCTCCGGTTTTGAAACCACACCTGTAAACATAGAAACCAGAGCGTTTTCATCGATGTTTTATTGACTTTGGGACATTATTTTATTGCTCGTGTTCTTTTTTTTATAGGGTACATGTTTTTTTAGGGTGAATTTACTCGAACCTTTTTTCTCGGGAAACTTTTTGCATATTTTGGTAGAAAATCGAGATTTTTTGGGAATCTCGTCATTTTTTCTATGACTTGGGGTGTGTAATGTATTTTTTAGTTGGCTGCACTTTGGTTCGTAATTTTTTGGAGTAACGGTCTCTAAGAAACTAGACTTTTGCGTCGAGAAATTATACGTCTTTATGTACGGCCAAGAAAGTGTTCGCTTGACGCGAGAGAAAAGTTCTTGAGTCTAGATTGCCAACTTTTGATTCAAAACGAAGATGATAAAATTCAGGAGTGTCCGTTTCTAAGAGTGTACGATGATTTTTATGTGGGAAAAGTGCCATTTCTCGGGGAGAAAAAATTTTATTTACTTTGGAAACGTCATTGGTACGCATGTAAAATTATGGTTATAAAATTAAAAAACCCCTACATCTGTGTGCTTTAAAAGGTGATGCTCCCCTTCAATATTTCCGGTGATTTGGTGACGAAGAATCAGACTGAAAACTCGGTGATCAGAGATCGAGCTCCGGATTTTTTCCGAAATAAAGACTTTTTATGCTGCCGAAATTCCGGTACTTTTGAAGGAACGAAAATGCAAAAGTTCGTGAACAATTATAGGAAACTTGCACGAAGAAAAATGTGCCGCGATCAAATCAACTGAAAATGTCCAGTTGAGAATTGTTTCGTAGTTGAAACAACCAAAACTTTAGTAAAAATAACGAAAGTCTCAGTTCTGTAATTTCAACTAAAATTTTCACGGAAAGGAAACTTTTCTGTTACACCAGTTTTGTTATTTCGTTTACAGAACCCCGAAGAAGCATTTCGATCTTTTTTTTATTATTTTTTTTATTTTTTATCCTAACAAATTGAAAACAGATTAATTTTTTTCCGATTTACCAAATCGTCTAACATCGTACAATATCAAGTTCTCATTTAACTTCAGCAGTTTATTCAGTAACGGTAACTAAATTTATAAAATTTTCATTCGTTTGTATTAACAACCTTGTTATCGTGAAAATGAACAAATTTATTTAAAAACAGTGTATTTAAAAACCAATAAAAAAATCACGAGTTCACCCAAAAAATAAAAAAACCTCGCAAGAAATGCCTCGATTGTATAAAATGTATGTAATGATTATTCCGCTCGAAAGTATAGCATATTGAAACAAATTTGCCCCAGCGAATATTTTCATAGCAGGCGAAAGCGCGACGGTACCGCTTTATTTCGTAAATTTCCCAAATAAGCCATGAACGTTAGAGTCTATGATCCAAAGTTTCCACATCCGGGACGAACGTTATTATCCATAGAACGAAAACAAGCCATGTTTTCGGCTCGTATAACGAAAAGATTTACCGTCGGAGCCGAGAGAGATGATTCGGTTCGCGTTTCAACAATGGCTCGAGTTCTCAACTCTTCGGAAAATTAAGCTCGCGCCTCGCCTCGGTCGGAAACTGCTCTCACTTAAGGTGCCCCTCTGCACCTATAAAGCACGAAATACATAGTGGAGTCTGTGTCCCCGCAACAATGTATTTAATTAACGTAACGGGCATCAGGGGAGGCCGGGGCGCCGCGCTCGCGATTGCACCCACAAACCACCCCTGATCCGAGCCAGTACACCACGCTACTCTACTCCACTAACCCAACCATCCTTCCTTCCGTTTCATCTCAGCCCCCTCTTCAGCGTTGCCTTCTTTTCGGTCTTCCTTACGAAGTTCTTTGCTGGAAAAGCGAGCCCGCAGGCTCGCTCTCATGGCCGCCGCCAAGTCGAAAAATTAAATTAAAGATATAAGCGCCTCGCGGCGCGAGACTCCGAACGGATTAAAAAGTAAACGACCATCGTAAAAGTTAATGACCGCTTGGATGAAAATTAAAACCCTTGCGGAGTTAAGATAACGGGGAAGAATAGCTGTACAGAAGCGAAGCTTTTTTTTTCGTGCTGCCTTTATTTTTATACCGGAAAGGCCAAATCCTCGAATCGCGATAAAAATTTTCGAAACTCCATAAAGAAATTTGGGAAAATATTCGGCGACTGAAATTTCGTTCCTCCGCGCGAATCGCGTTTTGATTGCCGCGTTTCTTGCCCCCGCAACTTTTCCGTTTTTTTTTTCGGCATCAAAGGCACGTTAAACGCTCAAAGCTCGACCTTGTTTCGTCGCAATTTCCGAGAGATTATTCGCGAGCCGAGCGCGATTAATTTTAATGAAGTTTTTTTTTCCGCCAAATATATTCCGAGTCGTATAACGGCGGGGGCCGGGGCGGCGTGAAATTCGCGATAATTGAAGCGGCAAAAATGGGAGATGTTGCTCTCGTCCGCGCGGGAGAGTAAAAAGGTAAGTTTTCTAAATTAAATCTAAGGGAAGAGCGAAACACGCGAGCGGAATGTCTATATACCGTACATAGTTAAATTCTTTCGCACGCCCGGCTACTTCCGAAGAGCTCGTTGCGCATGCAAGGTTCATTTGCATTCGCCCGATTACGCTTACTGCCGGATTTAAACTCCCACCTGCGAGTAATTAAAATGGCGAGGATACAAATCCTTTGTTGCTGCTTTTGAAAGTGTCGCCGCGGTTGCAACTACGTTCGCCTTCGCGAATCCTTGCGGGGAAACGTCGCTCGTCGAAGTTGTTTATCTTCGCTTTAATTGCATACATTTTCATAAATTTGTTCCACGAGTTTGACGGAGTGACGGCCTGGCTTTTTTTGTCGCATTAGTTACGCACGCGTTGCCTGGCGGTGGTCGCACCCCTACGGCGCACAACTGTTAGATTTATTAAATCAGGATTATCTAAGCCCGCTACACTGTCCTCTAAAGCCACGTATAAAACCACAGCGGTACCCGACTACAAAGCCGGGCTTGGAATATTGTTAATGCACAGTTATCGCAAAGCTAACGTTTTGTATTTCCATCGCGATAACATCTGATGTCTGTGATAAGTTGTGGGGAATTTATTGGAAGGTCTCGGTAAATTTTGTAAGATACGATGAAAACTCCGAATACTCTAATTAGCTCGAACATTTTCGTTTTTAAAAATGTCAAAGTTGCTTGGGCTTTTTGGGATTTTTGCAGTGGTTTATTAGTTTAGAAATTTCCACCGTAAAAAACTCGGTTTTCGTGTATTCTTCCGATTTCAATTCTCACGATTTCATACTTTTTTATGGTTCTATACAAGTATTAAATTTTTTCAAGCTTGAATTGCTAATGTGAAATCATAAGACGTGTCTTCGAAACCGTTCAAGATTAAGGAGGTTCTTCAGTACAATTATACAGCCAGACTTTTTTTTAGATACGCCTATCCTTTATATATTCTTTAAATCCAGGGAAGAAACGACAGAGAAACGGAAAATAAATGGTAGTTTTCAAAACGGCATTTTTCTTGATCATCATTCGTAAACTACGAATAAAAATCGTCGTTCTCCGTGAACCGTGGAAGAGTGTCGCCCGAGTTTAAAGTCTTCCGCGCCGTTGGATTCATTTTTTATTCAAAGCATTCGATTCCATTGATATTCGAATAAATTCTCGAGCCTGAGTGCACTCTCGATAGCTCGTAATAAGCACGTAGCTGCACTTTGAATGCAAAGTGGATGGAATTCCCTTTGATTTTGAAATTTTATCACTGCGTAAATCACAGCGCCGTTGGACAATGTAAATGCTTTACGATATCCAGGGATAACGGTAAACTAGAGCGCTTGAAAAATATATCGAGGCTCCAAAAGAACCTCATTTTCAAATCACCATCAAAACTTTCATCAAAATCATTAATACGAATCGAACTCGGAAGAAACTTCATCGCCGCGTGAAATGAAGCGAACGTTTTGAAATTTCAGTCTTGTTTCTGCAACAATGTTGTCACCCTATTTTATCATCTGCAAGTTATATATATTTTTTCCTCTTTCGGAACAAATGGCCTCGTATCGAGGAAAGACAGCTCGATGTCTCGAGGTATCGAGTGATGCCAAGCGTAAAGAACGGCGAAAGATAGTTGGCCAGCGGCGATAATGCGCTTCTCTGTATTCTGCTCTCGTAGTCGCTCCCCATATCGATATGTTTCCTCCCCCCATTTCAGTTTTACCCGAAGATCAAATGGCTTCACCGATTCGTGTTATCCTCGATATTCCATTTTTATTCCGGAATCAAATTTCGCAGGAGCACATTTTATTGCTTCCTACACAGTCCGACCGATCGTGTTAGAAAGAAAAAGAAATGGATGGATGAAAAAATTAAATGAACAATGAAGCCTTCTGCAAACTAAACATGATTCGAACGGCATCATCTTCGTCAAAAAAAAGTCTTGGAAACCAGTACTTGAAGTATCATCGAACAAATTTATACTTCGAGAAAGTAATTACAGGCGTAAATAATTGAAAGATTTCTTCATGAAGATATCCACTGCCAAACTTACAAGTATACACTGACAAGTGTTTACACATGTCTGACGTAACTCTGACAATTTCCCTGCGGTAATCAGAGAAAAGACGGAGACAATTTAAAGATGGTAGAGTTTTCGTCTGATTCTATGACTTCTAATGGAATAATCATTGACATATTGTAGCCATACCAGTATTCGACTAATCAATACTTCCGAAAATAGCAGTAGCAATTCTTGAACATATAAATTAGACGACAATTCGCCTTGAATCCCACAAGATACGAATGTTCCACATAATGATCCCAGTTGCGTCTTTTCGCAATCCGGAATCCTTCCCGGAATGAACCTTATTGTTTAGAGCCAACTAGGGCATTTCGTACGCACGGCAACATCCCCTTTGCATGTATAGCGGATATTTCTCAAAGGGCAACAATCTGGATTGCGCATGGCGCCATCAGGACCGTCGAGTAATAGAATCGGACGAATTATTGCGGTAATGCGCTGGCATGGGAATCCGCGTTTTCGTCGTTCCGTGCATTACCAGCATTATGCTAATGTTTCCCGTGCGCTAATTTGTCAACTAAAGTGACACTTTTGTACCCAAAGTACAATGCGAATCGAAAAATCCTAACTTTCGCAAAAGAAACAAAACCATCCCCCCTGCAATTCAGCGAAAGATTCGGAGAACATAAAAACGTCAACGCTGACATGGCAGAAGAATCGTCGATCGCATCTCTATAAAAGTTGTCAGGGAAGAAGTTATGGCTGTTGAATGAAGAAACGCTCGTAGCTCTGATAAATATCGCTTAATTCAATCGTACGCGAGCCGGGATGAAACATTATAGAGTGAAGTGCATGTAGAGAGGAATTTTGAGGTAGCGCGGCAAATGGTGACGATGACGGTGGTTGAGGGGTGGCGAGGGAGGACGCACCGTCTGCTGCGGCCGTGATTTATCACGCCATGCCACGCCACGCCGTGGCATTGCCGTAGGTACTACGTACATACGCACAGCGCTACGCGCGGTGATGATACATGGGCGCGGGGATACGGCCGGATAGAGGAGGCCTTCGCTCGTACTAATTGACATCATCGATATTGGTATCCGTCGACGAGCAGATTACCCCGCCGTAAACAACTACGCCCCTCGTCGGCAGCAGCACTCCCTGCAAGCAGTTCACGTCCCGGCTGGGGAACCACCATAGCACTTTAATAAGAGGGGGCTGGGGGCTACCGTTTCCTATATCTCTCTCGCTTTCTCTCTCGGCTGTTTTGCAGCCGTTTCCGTATGTACAACGCGACACCGAACTCGAGCTGGGATACATGTATGGGTGTTATCTGCCAGGGATCAATGGCGTAACCTACTCGGAGACTGACCAATAATCCCGCTAGCGTTTGAGATCCTTTCGTATATAGGATGTTGATTGAAATGTCCCGGCTTTTTTCATTCTCCCGATGATAAAACGAATTTCATGCGTATTTATGAAGGCAAGTTTTGATGAAGTGTGGAAGGAAAGGGGGAGAGATGATAAAACTGAGAGGGTACACTGAGAACATTTTTAGGTACTCTGTATTACTCTTTGGAATTGTCTGCTTATGGTAAAATTCTGATTTGCCGCATGAAAACCGCTTAACGAAAAAGGAATTCGAACTAAATCTGCTTCGAGGATGCAGATTCTGTTGATCTTGAGATTTAGTTCATTTTCAAGACAACAGAACACTGTGGTTTGTACAACAAAATGAAAATTTTGTAGATCTGAGATTTTCAACTAAATACTTCAGTTTCTTCAATGAAACAATTCTCCACTGAATATTTTCAATTTTCTCGGTGTAATTTAAAGATTATTAACGCCACGTTTTGCCAGGTTGTTAAGTTAGGACTAGAAGTTTAAGAAAAACTTAATTTATGTAGTCTTCCGAAGTACCGAAACGCCGATGAGAATAAACATAAATTGACCGGAACATCGATAACTCGAAAAACACCGACCCCTTGAAAATTTGACCCGTCCCAAAGAAACCGAGAAAATATTTTGACACGGCTTCAGTAAAGATAATACGAAACGTACAAATAATTGTCCATTGTAAATAATGGAACATTCAACTGTAGGTTAATGCATGGCGAGTTTCAGTACGTTTTTGGACAAATTTCTTGGTTTCAAAATCCGTTTTCATCGAGTTACGCCACTGCCCTGTAAGTTGGTGAACTATCGCGCGGACATCGACGCCGGGGTGGTGCAGTCACGGTCTTTAACTCGCAAAAGCGTCTCTCTTGCCTCGTGCTATTAGATTCTAATGGAGGGAGCGGGATATTGGCCGTACTGGCTCATTAATTCCGAGAGGCCGATGCAGGGAGTCCCCGACCTTCTCATCGGCACTTTTCACGCTTTTAATCGAGGAGTCACTCGCGATAATACAATATTCGCTACGGAATTTCGCTTCGGACAAAACCGAGGGAGAAAGAAAAGAGCATAAATCGGAAGCAAATACCGCGGGGAAAGAGCTTCGATCGATTCGATGGGAATCAAGCGAAGGTGCGAGTTCCGAGTAAATATTTGAATTTTCGAAAAAGGAAATCGGGGACGCGGTAGCATAAAAATGCCGCAAGATCCGGGCGATACGCGAGGAGGGAAGAGGGGAGAATCCCGCGGTGTGTCGAGAGGATGCATGTAAATACGGGCGCCATATTTTCGAAAATGCGATGAAATTCCAGATCCGGACGTAATCTCGTCTCGACGATGTTGTATATACGTCGAAGCGAATCGCCACTTTCGGAGAAAATCCGAGGTAATTGAATAGCAACCCTCCTGAGCGGTATACGTCTCTCTTCCTCCCTCCCATCGCTTCATCCCTCCCAACGAACCCCTCGCCATCACTCACGGAGCCAGACTTGTAGCTTTCAATAAAAATGTAAATATGGCGGCGTGGTACGAGCCAATGACAGCGCTACATCGACGCCGGAGTTTGTGCGCTGCGAGGCTGCTACAGGCAGGGGTTGAGGGCTCGAAATGGGAACGGCTCTCCTCGGGTTGGGGTTAACTCGTCGTTCCGTGGTGGGGTTGAGAGCCAAGGGAGTATTGGTTGCTGGCATCGCGACGACGACGACGCCGGAGCCGGTACTAGCTTCAGCGACGATCTCGCGCTCGCCGGATGCGAGGAAGACGAAGATATCGAAGAGACGGACGCGCAGGGTGGATGCGCCGGCCGGACGGAGACTCCGACTGTCTCTCTCTCTTCGTGTTCTCGGTATGTTCCTGTCGCGTCCATTGATTTTCATACCCACGAATAAGCGGAACGCGAATATAATTAGTCGCAGAGTCCTTACTTCGCTCACGGCTTTCGCCACCGGTTTTTGTCACGCCCCGAACCCTAATTCCGGGCTCTTCGGGAAAACATTTTACGCGCTCGACGAGAATTCGTTAATCATCGGAGATTTCGTTCATTCTCGTTCGAATTCGACAAATTGAGAGCAGGTTTCTGCATTTTTTTGGGCACGTCTTGCAATTTTATGGGAGTTATAGGAATATTTTCGACGATTATGATGTTGCCGTACAAATGAATCATTTCGGTTGCATGGGACAGCGGCAGCTGCACATCATGTGACTTTTCTACGTTGCTATTCTCCTCGCGGCGGCATCGCAAAATCCGAGAGTGATTCCAAACATGGCACAGGTGCGGCAAAGCTTGTCACGTCTCCGCTTGTTTTGTCGCCTTGCTTTGTACCCATGCACAACATTTTCAGAAAGCCACTTTTACCGTCGTCGACGTTGCCGTTAATCGAGTGAACCCGTTTCCTTCGTAACCGTTTTACCAATCGAGACTTACAGCAAAGAAAATTGTAAAGAAATAACGCACCGCTTGGAAAAAGTATTATGAGATCATTTTTGTGCGCTTGAAACATTGCTTTTCACCTGCTTCTTTTGTCGGGTCTTGGAGAAAAAAAACGGTCAAAGTGTCATCGATTAAATTCCGTCCTTAACTCACCTTTACTTGAGATTCCGACATCCCTAGAGCGTAGGCCAGCTTGGCTCGTTCAGGTCCGGCGAGGTACTTTGTTTGTTCGAACGTTTTCTCGAGGGCAAAGATCTGCTGTCCACTGAATGTCGGCCTGGTATGTTTTTTCTTCCCACTGTCGTGTTCCCCAGCGCCTCCTCCACCTGTACCCGACATCGCTTGCTGACAGCCCAACTGTTGCGACACTGTTAACATCCGTATATTTTCTCAATCAATAACAAACGTTTCTCATTTCGTACGAAAATACATCTTTTCTCAACCGCATAGGGATATTTTTCTTGCGCAATATAAAAACGAGTCTTTTAATGATGTTTGTATAGTCAATATTTTGTCAACTTCATTAGCCTGAAAAATATAAAATCTCGATAGAAATGGAGTCGGAGAAATTTTCTTCGTGCACGCAACACTTGTAAAAACATCAGAAGGTCAAAAAAATGGAAGAAAATCTTTATTTTTATTGATAAAAGACATCGCGACGAAATCTAAGCTAATTTGCATGTTCACAGGACAATTTTACAGCGGCGCTTTAAGCAAATATTTATTTAAAAAAGATACATGCATTTGTTCAGTAAGTCGGTCGACAATTCTTTGAACAAACGCATGTATCTTTTTTGCTAATGAATATTTCTTCAAAGCGTCACGGTAAAGTTGACAAAAATTGTTCTGTGAACAATATAAATGGTCGAACCCGCAAATCAGCTAAGAAACAACAATTTCCCCTGGAAAAAAGTGTGCAAATGTACCATTTTTCTCATACATTTCCATCATTTCAACTAAAGTTTTGCTTGTTTTAACTAAATACTTCAGTCGCTTAAGGTGGATCGATACTTTAATGCAAGGGTGAATTAGAAAAAATATTTATAACGCAACGTCATTAATTACATTTAATATGCCAGTATAATTCATTTAACAACATCTTCTTCTTCACGAAAAAAAAT
>JABFQM010002306.1:0-15671 GCA_022816865.1 Zelostemma sp. ZL-2020 | reverse complement strand
AAGCTTGGCCGAATTTGAACTGAACGTTATCCATTAATCTAATACTGGCTGGTTGGATTCGCTGTCGCGCAACCTGGAAGTTTTTTAAAATTTTAGAAACATTGATTTTCGCAAATTCGGAAGGAACTTTGGTCGTTTACTTCTCTCATCGCGCGTACTCCGCTTTCGAAATCTGGGAAAACGATGCTCCCGAATTTGACGTATTTCGGCAGAGGCCTGACTTTTATGACGACTTCGGTGACAACGCCGAGCGTGCCTTCGCTCCCCAGAATGACGTGGTCGAAATCGGGCCCGCAGGAAGCTCGGGGAACCTGGGCGCCTCTTTCGAGCGTTATCACGGGGTCCTCGGTTCGCCCCGTAACCATTTTTATCCGGACCACTAAATCCTCGATGTTGCCATAGACGTTTTTCTTCATGCCGCTCGCTCGAGTCGCCACCCAACCTCCTAAACTTTAAAACAAAAGTAGTTTTGTAACGTTTACGAACATTTTTAAAGAAAATCATCAAGCTAAAATACGCAATCGAAAGGAATTGAAATATGATAGATTTCGAAAGTAACGCCACAATCGACTCGAATTTCCGATTTCACAGCGTCGAATGCCGAATGGAAATCGTATACAATGTTTTTATCGATTTTGATTTTTGGCGTTGCAGTTTGCAAAAAAAGTGACCCGCAGTACCTAGAAAATTCGTAAGAATCGGGTTCGTGACCAGATGTGAGCCCCTGCAGTCGAAGTTCACGCTCGAGATCTTGGCCGATAATACCAGCTTCGCAGCAAGCAAGCAAGTTCTCTCTATCGATCCATAAGATTCTGTTCATTTGCGACGTGTCCAACGAGACAATAGTTCTCCGTTCGTTCACGGGACAATTTGCCGCACCGCTGACGCTCGTTCCCCCGCCGAAAGGAATGCAAGCTACTCCATGCTCCACGCACAATTTCACTATCTTCTCAACGTCACCGTGAGACTCTAAAAACAATTCATACAAATTAATTTCAAAGAATTTTTCAATAAATTATCACGGAATTCAACTGTCCTATTTTCACAATTATTTCATCAAAGTTAACATTTATGTTTCTAAAAACGATCTCAATCAATTTCAAAATTTCCAATACTTTTGTCGGTTCACAATTTCACCATCCTTTTAACGTCAAAGAATTTAGCATTTGCCCTTGGAATCAATCATTGTAGAATGTGACTGTTCTATCTCTACAATTACATTCCACGATAACATTCCATATAATTACTCAATCATTTCTAAAGTTCATTTCTAAAAATTATCACAATTGAACGAGTTCAAAAAATCCGTACTGGGCCAAACGACGATGTCCGGTATCCTCTGAAAAGCGCCCTGCTGCAAAAGGTAAATTTCTCGAAGCGTATGTCCATGCGCCCTGACTAGACGATCAATGCCCTCGATAGAAATCTCGAGTCCAGCGTCCTTGATCGCGTCGACGAAATCCGTCGACAGAATTGGCCTTGGAAACGTCGAGGGCAGTGGCTTCTGCTCAATCCTCAATCCCAGGTCCACGTCGAGCATCTGCTGCACCCATATCGTGAAGTGTGGCAGCTCGCTGTTTCCAATGGGGTACCTACAAAAATAGTGAACATGAAAACTTTTGTAATAGCTCCAAGGTCAACAAAGAAAGTGTCGCCTAAATGCCAATGCTCATCGATGTCATTGACTACTTTTTCTATTAACGTGTACAGTCTAATCTTATCTTCCAGTGCTTTATCGCTTCGACAACAGTTTTTAAAATCTTGGAAAATTCATTTTTCCACGAGGCATTTCCAGGACATGCAATTTTATGGAGTTTGTTTTGACGTCATCGGGATGCGAAGAGTATTTGAAAGATCGTGCAAACAGCATTGAAATGCCGAATATGGAGATTTATTAATGCGATATTTGCCGTGGCGAAAGAACATTTTGCAAGCTGGAAAATGCGTAGGAATTCACTCGCCTGTCGCCGGTGAATGCAAGGATGTTCCTCTCGTTCAAGTAAAACTTGGAGTCTTTGTAGCCCCAGCCATTCCACTTAAGCAGTTCTTGCCTTGAAAATTCAAAGTTTGCATTATTACACAATTCATAAGTGTCCATGTAAATAATTACACAAATCATTAACTCGTTTCCTGTCGCTCATCGCGTACGGAAAAACACATATCATGTTCTCGAATCGACTATTAAAAACGTTTGTAACTTTTTACGTTTCGTAATAAACTACTTTTTTTCGATAAACAATCGAACTTGAGATCGAAAACGACGATCTAAGTGGCGCTAATTCGTTAATTATTGGAAAGTTGTTGACAATACTTTCACTCGAGCGTTTTTTAATTTTTACGAGGAAAAAAAAGCCGATGAATCATCGATCTATTTACGAAGGAAATCGAAGGATGCGACATTTGAATTGCGAGTGATTCGCGCCTCGATCGAATAATCAATAAAGTCGGAAGACAAACTTCTCCGTAAATAAATCGAATTTGAAATGAGAGAACGTGACGTATTTCGAGCTGTGATTCGCCGAAATTGGAACAGCTCACGTGTAAAAGATGATAAGGGGAATTGGGATCAACGCTGAGGTTTGAGACGAACCTGCATTTCGGGACGGCGCTTTCGACTTTGGTTGACCCGTTGACGGCTTCAGCCAAGGATTCGTTGTTGACGTTTTGACTTGGTTTATTCGACATTTTTTGGGGTTCGAGGAGAAGCCCTAACCTTCCCTTTCAACTCGAGTTTCACACCGAGTCTCGCTCAGTGGACTATCGTAACTCGGGACACTCATGCCGGCAAGCCAAATTTAAATCGATATGATCCCCGCCCGCATGTTGACCCCGCCCATATTTACATCGTAGCGAATCGCGTCTCGGAAACGGGTTCTTGACTAATCGGAATCATTCACGTTGAGCACGCGAGGGGAAATGTTGGAGCGAAATTTAAACTTCATTT
The DNA here is from genome assembly GCA_022816865.1 of Zelostemma sp. ZL-2020. Classification (NCBI taxonomy): domain Eukaryota; kingdom Metazoa; phylum Arthropoda; class Insecta; order Hymenoptera; family Platygastridae; genus Zelostemma; species Zelostemma sp. ZL-2020. The sequence goes on along the minus strand of JABFQM010002306.1, from coordinate 12,727 downwards.
TTGTATGTTTTACAATTTACATACTGAACTGTTGGGTTTTCAAATTTCTTATCAGTTTTCTGAAACTTTTCTTGCAAGGTTGAGTTTTTAAAATTAGTAGCTCTCTGTGAAAAAACTGAATAAAGTAGTTATAATCAGATAACTTCCGTGAATTAATTGTTCGGATGACGTCGACGGGCCATTAATTATTATTGTAATTTAATAGTGAAACAGAGAGATCCGACAAAAAGATAACTATAACAAGAATGAACAATCTGTAAGGCAAAGAAGACGAAATATTTTCCTAATGACAAGAATATTTTCGTATAAACGAAACGAAAAAACATGTGCTCCGTGCAATTGCGGAAAATCGTTTTATTTTATGCAATTGCGGAAGAAACCATTGACAAAATTGATCGATTTTCTTTTAATCGGAGATTTCAAATTTTGGTTTTATTATTTACTCGCATTTTATCTTAGAATTTACAATTTCTGTAATCATAATCGGAAACTTATTGATTTGTGAGAGATTTACTCAAACAAATTCGAAATTTTCCCACGCGTAAGGTCTTCCGATCGCAGCGTCATCTGCGACCAATTAGATTCGAGTTTGAAACGAGAGCTCTCTCCCCCCGACTTTTCTACATAACCACAAATTCCACTCATTTCACTGTGCTTCTCGTTGTTTCTCGCATCAGCTCGCCCACGTGTTATACGATTATCGCGGGAAGCGATAGATCCTCGTACTTCGTTAATTTTCAAGTAGTAAAGTAGAAAATACACCTCGCCAAGATGTTTTGGGGTAAGTGCAGAAAGATTTTAACGAATATTCGCTGGTTTTCGCTGCCTCGGCGTTACGATTTTACCGGCTTTTCAACCGAAAAATGGCGACGCCATGTGCTCTCCAATTTTTCGATTTTCGAAGTAAATTTTTTCGCCGATGATAGTTCTTTATAGTTTTACAATAAATCGAAAATGTGTACTCTTGCAGGACTAATTATGGAACCGAACAAGCGGTACACCCAGACCATTGAAAAATCATTTCATTTGTCCATGGCGAGTCTCGACTTGTCTCATACCGGTAAGTACAATTTCTCATAATCCAGTTATTGTTCTTTACAAATACCGTAACAGTTATCATTCTACGTCAACCTTGCAACGAATTTTCAAAAAACGCATTCGAAAATGCTCCAAATTTTCCTCGAAATATTTCCGCAGGAACGGCCATTTTGAAATTTCCGAATTTCAACAAAGTAAACATACTTTCGTCTTATTTTTCTGTATTTATTATCAATGAAATTTTCCTTGATTCCAGAAATTGACTTCCATGCTCTAAATCCGGAAAAATTGCTCTACTTTTTCAAATAAAACAATAACACTCAAAAACCCATTAGTATTTGGAACATGTTTGAAGAAATTTGGTTTTCATTTCTACGTTTACAAATTTACCAACAGAAATGGCATTTTTTTGTATAAGATAGTAAATATGCGAATGTTTTAGGTGACGAGGCTGTGCAAGTGATGCTCTGCTACGAGAACTCGAACTACCTTTTGTGCAACCTCAACAAGAAGACCTACTGCCAAGTTCCTCTGGACTTGAACTTCCAGCAAGGAACTAAGATCGCATTTGTTTGCAATGGAAAAAGCATCGTTCATTTGACGGGCTACTTGGTGGAAGATATAAACGACTACGATGACTTGGAAGATGAAGACGAGGATGAAGAGGATTTGGATGTTGAGGATTTGGAGAAAAACATTGTCAAGGAGCTGCAAAAGAACAAGCAAGGAAAGAGGAGAGCTTTGGAAGCGACTTCCCCAGTTGAGAAGACGTCGAAGCGTTTGAAAATGGAGCTCGAAGGTGATGATGATGACGATTCCGATGAGGATGACTCAGATGAAGATCTCGAAGATGAAAACAACACAACAGTAGAGAATGAAGAGGACAGCGACGAAGATGAAGAAGACAGTGATGAGGATGGCGAAGACGACGATAGCGCTGAGGAAGAGGAAGAGGTACCAAAGCCTGTTGTCAAGTCGAAAAAACAACTGCAGCAGGAACAGCAGAAGAACAAAAAGCAAGAAAAGCAAAAGATGGTGAATGGTAAAGGAGAATCCCCTCAAGAGAAGAAGAAACAGAACAAGAAGCAAAAGGAAGAGGTGGTCCCCGAGCAAAAGAAAAAGGCTGATCAGAAGCAGCAGAATGTGCAAATTCAGGTTGCGAAAAAAACCCTTGAAGGTGGAATCCAAATCGAAGACCTTAAAGTTGGAAATGGCGCACCTGCTAAGCCTGGGAAATTTGTCTCCGTTTACTATACTGGAAAACTGAAGAATGGAAAGAAGTTTGACTCGACGCAGCAAGGAGAAGGCTTTAAGTTCCGTCTTGGAAAAGGCGAGGTCATCAAAGGCTGGGACATCGGTATCTCTGGCATGAAGGTCGGAGGCAAGCGGCGCATCACGATTCCTCCTCATCTTGCGTACGTATACTTTAGTTGAAATATTTGAAGTTGCATCGAAAAGCAAGGAAATTGTGGTTGTTACTAATTTAATAAACATTTTGGTTGCAGGTACGGAAACAAAGGATCTCCTCCTCAAATTCCTGGAAACAGCACGCTCATTTTCGAAGTCGATCTTAAGAACACGAATTAAACTTTGTTTAAATTGACTTTGTATTATATAGATAACTAAGTTTGCCATTTTATCAGAATACTGTACACTAAGATTCATATATTCCTCTGAAAAGCTAAGATTCTCGTTTTTGAAATTGATTGATGCAGACAACAATTTTTGTTAAGTTCGTAGTGTAATATGTGATCGTGCAGAATTCCAAGTCAACACTAAATGTTTGAAATTTAGGTTCTCATAAACACCTACGCATTCCACATTTAAAAAAATTACATGTAGAGATATATCATGCTGTTAACATACTAAGGAACAAATAAAAATTTTTATAAATAAACACCCAAGTTTCGTGTTTCTGTCCATTCGTTTTTACGATCTCGAATTTTCATCATTCATGGTGTAAAAAAACTACGATATTTTCAACATAAATTCATTTAGTCTTAAATAAAATGTACAACAGAGTCCATATACATTTCTCATATTATGTGATGACAACATTTAAAATCTTTTACAGTTGATTTTGTGCATTATAAAACATTCTCTAATTACATCAAAGTGGAATGGACATGAATTTCGCATGAAAACATTCAGGTACTGTCATTTAAAATGTCCTATTTATACTTTAAATGAAGAAACACCTAAATGCTTTTTCGGCATCGAGAGACTAGTCAATAACGACTCTAAATTCATTTATAAACTTTGATACTTGACAAAGTTCATGAGGTTTTTGGAAGTAATGTATTTAGTGTTTCTACATTCCGCTGTTGATATTTTTCTACTATGAATTTAATGTTTTATAACAAATCGACGTTATTCCGTTTTGCAGGTTCTGTTTTCTTTGTTTTCTTCTTTTTCTTCTCCTTTCTTCCAGGCCAAAGTGCAAACGCCGTTTTTACATTCCTTAACTAATTCTGGATTCGGGTTCGATTTGTCGTCCGTGTCTCCGACTTTGTATTTCCAGTATTTGCGCAGCAGCGGTTGTATGAGGAATCGGAATATTATTAAGAATATCGGAATCAGCACGCATGGTACGCATGCCATTTTTCGAGCCTGGAATAAAAAATTGTCTTAAAAATAAACATAAAAAATGAAATTGACTCGATGCAAAAATTTGACTTTCTTTCAATTGTTTTTTTGAAAAAAATCTTCGCCTGATGATTTTGCATGATTACATGAGTTTTTCAATGCGTTTTTGTTCGTTTAGAATTATTCATCGAAAATTTGTTACTAAAAAACGGATGTTTTCGATGTACATTTCACTTGGAAAAATCGATAAATAAGCAGTTTAAAAAGTTTTACACGCGAGATTTGACGAATCAAACTCAAGAATAGTTGACGTAAATTGTAAATGGATCAAGATTTTTACCTTTCTTTATCAAAAATCCCCGGAGTAATAAATAGGTTATGGTTTTCACGATACAATTTTACTTCATATTCGCATGGAACGAGCAGTTTTTGGAGCAATAATACATATGTTTCGTGGAGTTTCGTTTGTAAAAATCCTAGTTGATCGAAATGTTGTCAGTGCGAATTATTCAACAAAATTATGGAATAAATAACAATTCCGAGCAATGAAATGTTATCTATTTTTTTGACATGACAAAGACACAACACAACTAAAGTACACTGGGTGAGTTTCCTATCCCCTATCCCCTGCGCGCGCGTGCGCATTGCAGGACGCTCATGCGGATTGCAAGCAATGTCGCCAATTATCGAGTTTAATACGCATGCGCGCGTAGCTGGAGGGGATAGGGATAGTGATATCCCTGGTAGGGATAGGGATATAACCCTTGACCCCAGGAACCGTTCGCCCAGTGCACTTTATGCGCGACGTGTCCGTGCCAATGAAAATACACGTCAGAGTTGATAACTTTGAGTCTGATTGGTCTTCTTTAAGCCAATAATAAATCAGCTAATATTTGTATTTCTTTCAAAAACTTATTAAATCACAGAAATTATTTCGAAATACGACAATTTTCATAATTAACTTTCTTAATTTCTTCTACAATCACATTTATTGACCTTGCAAGCGATACAATTTTATATAACTGTAGTTAGTACTTAATTATCTTCGACAAAATTTCGATATCGCAAAAACTACAATAATGTAGTTACGTTGTTTTTCTGGGGAGCGAGAAAAACATCGTTTTCGAGTTACCAAAATAAAACAGCTTTAACCGGTTACGGTCTCGTTTCTTAGAATTTTAAAAATTTACTTTCGCTTAATCTTCACACTCTGTCAGGAACGAAAGGACTCGATGCATTTCTTCGAGTTATTAGCATTCATATTTATTTTGTATGTCCCACATTTCTAACAAATAATCAATACATTGATTACGCAACGCGATTGATATTAAACATTTTCGACTTGCGAAACATGATCTGTTCGGCATATATAAAACTATGTGCGAAGGGTGCAAGTGCGCTGTTGCGTGAATTCCAGGCCAGGAAGTTGCAGCTTCATTTCCGCGTTATTTCGCAATCGCCGCCGTTCATTCGCGAATTTTTCTCGGTCAATGTGCACCCGTATGTACCTATATGTGTAACAGACCGCCTCTACAAAACCCACGGTTACGTGAATCGTCGTAATTGAATAACCTGTTAGAAAACTCTTACGTTCGCCAATTATGAGAGCGAAAAATTAAGCAAAAAATACATCGAGACTATTCGAAAGCAATATTTTTCCCGCGCCAATTTTTACGAGGCGCGTGTCTCGAAAAGCGATTAATCGAACTTTCCGCGCTCGATTCAAAATTTGCTTTTCTCATTTTGTAAAATCTCTTTCGCGCTGGAGTTTACGCGTCGACCGATCAATTAAATTCATCAATTCATACCTCGCGATCACGAGGCGACGGCGGACCGTGGGCCAAGTGGACTCCGATCTCCGAGGAAGCGGGACTTTCAGTTTCTTTTGGGGTTCCGTGAGTGTCAGATCGGCACGGGACGCACTCTCTGCCGCGCGCGTCAAACTTTCGTTTAAATCCCCAACCGCAATTGAATTTATGGGCTCATTTATAACGGTGATTTCGCTGCAATCGGAAGTTTAATGGTGCGGATGTTTCTTTATAATCATTTATGTGGTTCCATCAGTTTTTCTGAAATAACTAACGGATTTCAATTCTTTTCATTGTAGTACAAATCGTAACTGTTCTGAACTCTACATTTATTTATTGAAAAGGCATTTAGTGCACTTCCCAGCACGATAAATCAATCTCTAATGATACCGAATCATACTTTCCGAAATTTATTGAATATCTTTTTTTCGGGATCCAATTTAATTTACTTTCGATTTTAAATCAACAAATTATGAATTGAATACCTGAAAAAGTGCAATTGTTGGAAATCTCATTATTTTTTTAACAGAAATTGCTAAATATTCGTAATTTTTAGAGTGACTAAATTTTTGAAAAAATTAATTTGTTGATTATGTGATATAAAATGTATACGACTTGCCAATTTCAAATTGAACAAATTTCCGTCAACAAATATCGACGAATTAATTTTTTCAGAAAAAAGCAATTGCTTAGATTACACATTCCACTTCGAAGTAATGAAAACCGAAGAAAATTAATTGTGCCAGGCAAAACGTCGCCTAATCCACATGGGAAGCGATTTTGTAACTTCACTCATCACGATGATCAGCGATTGAATCGATTTTCGCAGCACGTACGCACTAAGCTGATGTAATGTATCATGCACTCGCGATACTGCAAAGCAATTGTCATTTTTTGCACTTTCTCTCATTGGAAGCGAGATAAAAAGGACGGACGAAGACAGAGAATTATTTATTCTGCGGCCACACTTCGAGAAAATCGGTTTCACACGAGTCCCATTTATACACAATACGAAGATAACGAAACGAGCCTCTCGCAAAAACACTCATGATTTCTAATAGCGTCTCTTTTCTTCTCGTTCTCGAATGTGTTAATAATTAAAAAAGAAATAAACAAGCCTAGCATTCATAAAAATCCATTATTGCTGTATCCGAACGTGGAAAAGTTTCTCCCGCGATGTTTTTAATTGAAAAATCATGTTTTGTTTGGAGTCCAATTCGCTGCCGCTGCCCCATATTTTTTGAGGTCACGCACGATCTTATTAGGTCCCTAGAGAAAGGCGGAACTCGCGAAAATGCGAACTTGCGGGACGATTGTTACGATGACTATTAATTTTTGTTTATCTTCCGCGTGTGGCGCGAGATTCTTGATATTCTCTTTTACGAAAGTACCTCGTTTGGCAAAGGATGTTTCGAAGTTCCTCTCACTCGTTCCGAAACAGAGGATGGGCCCGAAGAGAAATTTCCAGCTCCGAATTTATGACCCCCAACATTTCACTATTTATGAAGTCGGCAAAAAACGTTCGAAAAAGGTCTCTTCTTGAAGTGTAAAATGAAAAAACTGACGATCAATGGCAATAAGAGGCCGAGCAAAAGCTTTTGAATGTGGACTTGTACGTGCAGAACGACCCTGAATGAATTTGAGTGAAAGTTTGCGTTTGCGTGAAATATTTTCACGCGCCCATGCAAACAACTTTCGTGTATGAAATTTCGGACGATCGAAAATTGCATGTCAAAGATTGTACGGATGAATTGGAAAAATTAATCAAGCCTGAGAAACTTCGCGACTACAATCTCGTTTCCAACTGTTTTTTTATTCGGTCAAGTTATTGAAGTAATCGCAATTTATAAGAATAAAGATTAATCGTGTAAGTAAACTGGAAAAAATTAATTCTTTTTGAGATTTTAACAAACGAAATCTAGTTTTTTGCTGTTTTGTTATTCAGTAACAAAAAAATTAAACTTTCATTTGAGCACTTGAAATTATCAGACGATCAATTTTCATGTCTAAACTTTTGAACGATCAAAACTTGCGTGTCATTGATCATACATATGAATTCGAAAAATTTATTCTTGCGAAAATGTTGAGAAATCAAATTTTGTTTTTTGCTGTATTTTAATTTAGTGCAGTAATTGAAGTTCAATTTGAGCAATTAAATTTAAAAAATGAATCAATCTTAAGATTTTGATGGAAAATCTCGGTTTTCGCTATTTTTAAATTCAGTATTATCACATTTTGGACACTCGAAACTTGCGTATCAAAAACGAATTAAAAAAATGAATTCTTCCGAAAATAGGTACAAAAAAACCTCAATTTTTCTGTTCAATAATTCAGTTTGTAAAGTAATTAAAGTTCCATCCAATTAACTTTCGTATATAAACTTTTCGGACTTCCTAAAACATTTTACAAAGAAAGTTTCGCTTTTAATTGTTTTTATGACTCGATAAAATAATCAGTTATCGAAATATTAAAAAAACGCTTTGAGAAATGAAAGAAAGCGCACTAATCTCCGATTTCTTTCAAACGATTACGTCTAATGATGTTAAAACCCCTGCAAAAAATTCCCAACTCTCGGATGAGCGTCCCGAAGTGCAAAATTGCCGAGCATGCCATTCCGAAATGTAATTCGTAAACGGCAGCAGCCGCAGAAACTCCACGCCGTTGTGAAAGCTGTCTACTGTCACGACGGAATGTAAACCATTGAAAAGAGCCGGCACCTGTGTATGCACCACGTGTGCCGATTGACCTCGCCTGATACCCACTTCTGGGTAATTAATTACACATCGGAGGTCGGCCCCCCCCCCCCTGAATTATCGCTCCAAAAAACGTCGTTACGTCATTTTTTTTCCTTCTAATTCGCGCCACCGCGATCTCGCGGAATTTTTCATTGTATTAGCAATTAAACCGGTCTGAAATTTTCACCGCAAACACGCTCGGGTGAAATTATATAACGCGAAAATAAATTGGCGATGGAGGAAAAAAGGGAGGCGAGACATCGTTGAAATTTTTTCGTGAGACGAAGAAAATTGTGATCGGGGAAAGAGCAGGCGATGCTCGTTGTTTCTCACGTGTTACGTAACGCGAAAGCAGTTATGTAAAAAAATGCATTTTCGATGTGTAATGCGTACTCGCATCTAATGAAGAAATAACGAGTTTGCCGAGGATGGATTCCGTTTCGTACCCGGAAAATCTTGAGACGGCGATCATTCATTGCGAGAATGAGTTAGCTCATTGTTCATAAGTTGTAATTTTGCAGTGTTGCAGGGAACTCGCGTGGATGTAAAAAGCTTTGTTTGAGGAAATGTACGAAGAGGAAGAGATCTCGGCCGGAAGAGTCGTGAGAGGATGAGAAGAAGGCGGAAAGAAGGACGTTGGCGCCAAGTCTTTGTCGGTTGAACGAGTTTCCGCGCGTACAACACGTGCTCTGATGCGTTTTAAAACGCGAAACACTTTATAAGGGTATACAAATTTATGGACTTATTTTACCGACTCGACAACGTTTTTTTTTCGGGTTTTAATTGCAGCAAACTCTCGGTTGTTTTGATTAGATAAATTTGAACTTGAAATAAATGAGATGTTTGCATTTTCAGCCACTCAAAATAAACGGAAGTTTACTGTATTCGTTTGAATGATAAAGTCGTGAAAGCTGGTGAGAAATAAAAAAATTATTCAGCGTGATAATTAACGTATATTTACGTTAATTAATGTATGCATGCTTATTTCTACGTATTTAACGTAATTATTTTTAACGGAGTAAAATATGTTCTTTGCAATGCGTCAGTGACATTTGTTCCAACGAAAACATTTTGTAAAATGCATTTTCTTTTCGAAACTTCGTTTTTTTTTTTGGTGAATCTGGCATTTTTTCAAATTTTGATAAAATTTAACGGAATGGATCAATTGGGGCGATCCTTTTTTCAACTTGTAAGAAATTAAGTAGATTTTAATAATCTGCTTTAGAGCCACTCAAATTAGTTATTTAATGATTCGTAAAATAATAACGAATAACATAAAATATACAAGAAAGATTTATTATAATTTTATCAACAGTAAAAATGTTTTATTCCAAATAGAAGTGTTTATAAGTAAAATAATTAATTTAGGTAGCTTTAAAGCAAATTCAAATTTAATATACCTAGATCATAAAAATTCACTCAACTTTTCACTGATGAAAATAAAAACACTCAAATCAGTATATTCTGGTGTAATTTATATAAGTTTAAATAAAACACGAAAAAAAAAGATATCGATTTCATTACCTAAAACAAAGTCGCGAAAGAATTATTGCGCATTTTACGACATTGAAAATCAAAAATTGGCATTCAAAAAACCGCTGAAATTGCCATACTTTTGTTGCTAACTCATTTGTTCACATTTTTTCCAACCTTGTATTTAAATTTACTCTAGATTAACGTCCTCGATCGATCGATTCAAACTTTTTATTCGATACAGAATAGACCAGATGCAAATAATTACCACTTAAAAATCTGCGATTCCAGGTATGCTGGAGCGCAGAATCTTTTCCGCGAGAGCCGCAGCAGCTTGCGCGGAAGAAAAGCAGCGACCTGTCCTCGGAAGAGGTTCGCCCCGCGATATTGGCGTCTTCGTACCGATACCCAGAATCGACTTGCGCGATGTGCAGGAATGGTGAGATTCGCTCTTTTATTTTCTTCATCGAGCCGTTGCACTGTGCAGCTTTCACCTTCAATGTTTCTCGCGAACAATGAACAAATTAAGAGAAAAAATAATTTAATTGATGATGCGCTCCCAACATCATCCAAACTTTTCACTTTATCGAATTTAAAAAAAAATGGATCATGCAATATTAGTGACCATATTAAAGACCACATAAGGCCCAGATATGGACCATGTATGATTATGTTTAGTGACCACGTAAAGCGTAAATATGGAGCATACATGATTATGTTTAGTGACCATTTATGGTCCGAATATACTCATTTATATAACCTTTACATGTATAATCAATATATTTTGACGATTTCCATAAATGGTCCATAAATGGTCCGTTTTAAAGAGTAAGTACGAGATGACAATTGAATTGCTCCAGTACAGAACGAGATTTGTTCGACGCCGACGTAGCCGCGAGGCTCATGGTTGGCTCTTCAGTAGGTTGTTCAAGAAGGTACGGCCAGACATCGACCAGTTCCGGGTACTCGAGTCATTCGCCGCCTCTTTCGGCTACCGCTTCCAGTCCAAGCGCCATCGAGCATGGCTTAACGAGAAACCAACTCGGCTTAAACTTATCCGTTATCCACGAAACTGATGTGATCCCGAGACCAATTTGGCCCTACTGGTCTTCCCTCGATCCCCAATGCATCGATTGTCAGCGATACAATCACGATTTCGAACGACCAGGTATTCTTATCAGATAAACGAACCATATTCAATCGTACGGGTTGAGAAGAAATTTTCAATATATTATTCATAAATCTAATAATGTATTAATATATTACATATGAATATATCGGGAAAATAAAAAGGGGGCATGACGAGAATTCGATTTTTAATTTCGATATCGTTCGATGATCGATCGAAGAATTCGGGTGTGCTTTTCGCAACAAGTGCACTATGGATTGCGCATGTTTCATGAACTTCTGCACGAGGCCCGCGGTCAAGCTGAAAAACTGTGTCACGAGCGAAGGTGGGCCTTATATAAGAACAGCACTCTTCCATGGGCCCAATATCTTCGTATCATTTCAAGTTTTATTTGCCTCGATGTCAATATGCTTTCGGTTCTTGCGCAACTTTGCATTTTACAATAATTTCATTGGCCTGAAAATGTATTTTGAAAAATGGGCCTTATATGGACCATTTATTGAACATATATTATGCATATTTCGATTTACATATATGGGCCTAATATAACCATTCATAACCCATGTATGGTCCTTTTTCGAGCCTAAAAAATGTATATGAGCCATATAATTCCGTTTTTCAAGAAATAACTAAACTAAACTTCAAGCTCGAACTTTTAGATTTCCCCATCGCGTTTTTCGTTCACGAAACTTCTTATTTTCAGAAACTTCATACGATTACGCTTGCCCTTCGTGCTGTACTTGCACTTCGGTGCAGTCCTCGTCGCGTCATCGCAACATCACCAAGAAAAACAGAATCTCTCGCAGACTGTTCTTGAAAAGATTGTCTCAGAGATTGAACACCGTCTTGGAAAGCGACAACGGTTTGTCCACCAAGGAAATTTTGCAAGACATCGCGCGAACTCTCGAAGTCGAGCAAGTTTTGAAGCGCAAGAGTTTCATTGGCTGCGGGTGTGATGGCTGCAGAAACGCGTCCTCGTCTTTGGAATCTTCGCCTTCCCCCTCGTCGTCCTCGGACAGCAGCACCGGAAATTCCTCGTCGTCGGTGAAAATACATCGAGATAAATGCTGTGAAAATGGAGAAGGATCGAAGCAAAAGTCTCTCGTTGCACGGAATCAAAGATCGATGGCTAAGGAATGGAGGAATCGCGGTTTGGGGTTGGGGAGAGAAGACGACGAAGAAAAGAAGTTGAATTGTTCCGTGCTTTCAACGTCGGGGAACAATCCTCGCTCGTTTTCGTCCGATTTTTCGAATCGGAGAAAGTTTGTTGAGAGAACCAATGGGAAAAATGCGCACGGCGAACGTGGGTATTACACGGTTGGTAATATTTTTTATTCGATTTGTTTGAAAAAGGTTTAGTATTGTTTTGGGGAAAGTTATTGTAGTGTTTGATAGTTTTATCATTTTTTAGGTTTTCTGTGTATATTTTTAATGAACAAGTGAAATTTTGGAATACAGTATAATTGCACTTTTTCCAACATTGAAAATAGTCAATTAATGTTTAAAATCTTAATGTTTAATTAAGGTGGATCGATACTTTAATGCAAGGGTGAATTAGAAAAAATATTTATAACGCAACGTCATTAATTACATTTAATATGCCAGTGTAATTTATTTAACAACATCTTCTTCTTCACGAAAAAAAAATAAGCCACTGAAAAAATTGTGAAAAATGCTCGTAACGAACAATTGACAATTTTAACAGTTTTTTAAAAGAAAAATGTTTCTTTCTTAGCCAATTTGCATGTTCGATTATTTATATTGTTCACGGGATTATTTGCAACAACTTGACCGTGGCGTTTTGAAAAATATTCATTTGCCAAAAAGATATATGCATTTGTTTAAAGAATTGTTGAACTTCTTACTGAACAAATGCATGTATCTTTTCGGCAAATGAATATTTTCCAAAACGCCACGGTCAAGTTGTTGCAAATAGTCCTGTGAACAATATAAATAAC
>JABFQM010002305.1:0-15672 GCA_022816865.1 Zelostemma sp. ZL-2020 | reverse complement strand
AGGTGAGGCTGGAAAGTACTAAAGCATCCCCCGAGTGCCATCGTTACTCGCAGCCTTGGAGATATAGCAGCCTCATCCGCAGAGGTCGCGTCGCCCGTGCTTAGGCTTTCACACAGTCTTTCTCACATAGACCCAAAGACACGGGCACATCCAAGCAGGAAATTCAGGAGGTCGTAACCAACAAACAACCGGCAACGCGTTGAGTAGCTACTACTAGTTCATCGCGTCTTAGTCAACTCGAAACTCGAATATTCGCAGCTGTTGATTTCGCGTCTTGGACTCTTCTTGCACTTGCTTAATCCTAATCCTTTCCCATAACAAAAGCACGTTGTTATTCTTCATATTAATTCATCTCGAATGAATAAATCCCGGGGGTGGAAGATGTCTAGGTTTGAGCTATGTTTATCAAGTGAGCGTTTGTAGCTGAATCATTTTACGATCGTTTTCGTTGGTATTAATATTGCATGGGTTTGTTGTAGAATGCATCAGAGTATATTGTTGCGTTGGGAAATCAGAGTTAGGAGAAAAAACGCTACTACCATACTTTAAGGTGCTTTAATATCTGGTTGAATCTAAAAAGACCTGAATACATCTGATTTAGTATGGCCAGAAATGCTTGGATATGATAAGATATCATCATTATTTAGAGTCAAGCAAGAATTAGGCCTAATCAGGTTTATATCTGATTGAATCTGAAAAGAGCCAAATTGGATCTGAGTTATTACATTTAATTAAGCCGGAAGATAATATTTTACGTCACATTCGTAGAGTTTATCTTCTGATTCACGAAAAGAACACGGTACATTAGATCGTCGAGACATTGAATTCGTCACGATTGTGCGGTACAATCAACGTAGACGTAAGAATCATGTTAACTTTATAAAGCAGCAATAAATCCCGCAAAGCGGCTGGAAGTTTGCGACATTATTTTTCTAAATAGTATTTCTCGCTATAAAAAGTTTAAGTAACTACCGAACTTTAGTCTCGTTTAGCAAATTTATTTCTCGACACCGCACCTTGTTACCTCCGTGCCCCCTTTTCTCTTCTTTTCGCGTCTAGATACTTTTTTCTTTCACTCATTTTGCATGACTGTCGTTCCCTCCTTCATTTCGTCCTTATCCTTTCGCCTTTTTCCCCCTTTTTTTTTCCCTCAAACAGCAATTACGCCTAACTTTCGTCTCGATCCAGTACTTACGACGTTAACTTCCCCTTAACTACCTTAATTAGACACGTCCACCGTGTTCAACGAGGAAAAATTATTCATGGAGATTTGACAATCGTCTTCGAGCCGGAATCGAGTTATCGCATAAATTTTTGTTTGAAATTGGAAGCTCGACGTATCCGTCGACGAGCGATAATTAATGTTCGCGGCGGTTGTTTTAGTTTAATTTCTCGAGTGCTACCGAAATTTGATACTCCCGAGCTTTGCGGAAAGCTCAGGAATTCTTATAATTCAGAAACTTGGCTGGAATGTTCGGCTACTTCGTCAAATGCTACGGCATTCCGGGTGACCCAAATGTGTTTTACGATAATGAAGAAACGGTTTTGCTTAACTGCTCTTAATTTGTGAACTTCAACAAATGACTAACAGCGAATTTCGCTGGAACAGTAACAGATGCAGTTTATGATTTATCGCAATCCAGGGCCTAATGGACCCCGAGTCCCATATGGTCTATTATAATGGACCGATGGTTTATTAGACCCAGAGTCTAATAAACCCTAAACCCTTGGGTTTGTTGGACTCTAGGGTCTATTAAGTCAAAGATCTAACCAACTCGCATTCCAATTTCGAAGTAGATTTAAATAAACAAAAAGCCGGTACGTTCTTTGAAAATGCGAGAACGACGAGAGCAATACTTCGCCCGGTTTCTTGCAGAGAAGTCGTTTATCATCCCGAGAGAATGAGGGACTCCGGGTATGAAAGCAGGACTGGTGTGATAGACACGAACTGTTGCTCCCGGAAGTCAGGCCATTGGAGAAGTCGAGGAATATTCGTGTAATCACTGTTGATGCTCGCAGTATTTCTCACTGACAGCGGAATTCGAGGCAACAATGGCAGTTTCCAGGGGGAATTCGTACCTCCGAGTTAATTCGAAAAGTCAAAAAAACGTAACCGAAGCGTTGCCGTGTAGTTACTTCCTGACATTTCCGGGGGCAAAAAGCGATACGGAACGACGCGTAATTCGGATACGAGTTGCTGCCGGAAGTGGTCGGAGTAGAATTTGAATTAATTAGGAAGCACGCGTCGGCAATAAGGCGAAACGGAGTGACAGGGAAATGAAGTCGGGGTTAAGGGGGAGGAGAAATAAGACGAGGAAGGAAGATGAAATCGGGTGTGATGGAAGACGCTCGACGGGGTAAAAGAGAGGAAGAAGGAATGACAATGATATAAAGCGAAGGAGGGAGAATGAAGGTGAGCGGGCAAAAACGGCTGGGCTGGATGTTGCGAAATTGTTCTTCCGTTACCAAGTTAGACGCCGCTTCCAACTTCACACCTCAAGTACCTCGGGGTAAGCGCGGAACTAATTCGGAATTCCGCCTTGAGTGGCCTCTTATTTCGCGATGGCTCGTGTTTACCCGTGGACTCCCGATTCCGCGCGGGGGATGATGTTTAAATTAACCCTCGTATGCTGCGAGTTGCCGGGTAAAGAAGTTGGAAATTGAAAGTGCCGCGAGAATTCGATGCGTTCCGAGGGAAATTAATATTCAGCGACATCGAGCCTCGTCGGAATATGTAGAATGCGCGGAAACAGCACTTACAAACAAGTAATCTCCGTTCGAGTATATTAACAAACTCTCAAAGCCGTGTCTTGCATGAAACCAGGAGGTACATTTCCTCGCGTGTATGCGTAGACGAAAAGTGGAGGGGACGTGTGGGCGACTAGGGACTACATTCTACAACAACTTCTATTAGCATAAAGTCTCTGGGGCTCCCGACTAAACTATCAACTTTATTGGTACCGCTTAACATTATATTTCCGTCGCCACACACCGCGTCGTGCTCGCAGTCTCCACCCTCGGCTTCCGGAAAGCTTTGTTTTGAAAGAGTGTTTTGTTTTGGAGAGCGACAAAGTACCCCGATAAATCAGCCCGAGTTTCAAGCGGAATTATCAGTAGGATTGAAAATTGAACGAAGGGCCAAAGATTCTATCGCTTTCAGGCTCGCCTAAATAAATTGAATCTTTTCGCAGCAGATGCCGGACCCGGAAAATGAAGTTCGTATTATTCCCTCGGAGCCGAGAGAGAAAGAGAGAGAGAGAGGTTAATCGATTCCACCGTGTGTTTTAACTCATCCCGGATTTGGGTAAACTCATTCGCTTAATCCCCTCCCCTCTTTTCGAGATGAACAATTCGGCGGCTCCTGCACGAAGAAAACACAATTTCCTACCACGAGAGAAAGTTTAGCGCTATTACGCGGCAAACATGAGACCTCGTCCTGGATTACGCGCTCACACGAGCGCGTCGAATTTCAATTTGTACGGATTCCACTGCCGGCAATTAAAGCCCCCGGATTCTCTTAATCAAACCTCATTTTTTCTTTTCAACGTGTTTTTGGCCCGAAACATTTACCGACACATTACGGCGTATCGCTACCGGCGGAGCGGCAGTTATCGTCGGAAAGTTAAAGCCAGTTGAAGTTATTCCTAAGCGGCGATCTGCTTAGCTACAGCACGTAGAACAGGCCGGCAAGTCTCGTGTACTTGGCACTCGGCACTACCGGGGCCATTACCTGACCATCTTCGTCTCGTGTCCTCTGCCCTCGAGCGCTCCGGCTCCTTCTCCGGGCCAAATGACTGCCACCGGCGTATCTGCCTGCCTGGCACGACATTAACACTCGGCGATTACACCGCGCAAATGGAAGAAACTCGCCCATTCAAATTCAAGAGAGCTCCACCTAAATCCCGTTTTCGCGCGTTTATATTCCATCCTGTCTGAAACGTCCGGGGAACGACTCGGTCTCGCACGTCGAAACGTTTTCGTTAAATGTATTAACGAGGACGACAAGGGAATTAGAGGCGAGAACAAAGTTCACTCGGGCTTATCGTGAAGAATTGTTAAAGAGGTCGTTTCGAGGTCATTTAGAGCGATTTTATTTTCTCTTGAAATTGAGACGCTACGGAATTTATTTTAGTTTTAGTTTGGAAGATTGAATGCGGATAAATTGGGTGATATTGAAATAATTATATGTTAAAACAACGCAAGCGTGTAACGACAATGAAGTATAAGCTCGGTGGTAATTTAAGGGTTTAATCTGGATTTAAAGGGGAGATTTGAAATTTGCGATAACGTCAGGGAAGGTGATAAATCTATTCGGAATGTAAGAAATTTAAAATCGGCATTGACATTGAATTTGACAATCGCAAGTTCGCTCGATACGAATAGAATTCTTTATAATCCTTAAAAATATCCAGAATGCTCTTATGTGTCGCGGATCGCTGGGTTTTATTAGAGCAGCAAAGCTACGGTAATAAAACGTGATGGTTCCCCATTGGCTTTGCCGTACAAGAATGAAAAGGCGATTTTCGGTAGAAAGTTTCTCTTATTCCTCTAAAAAGGTTTCTCATTTTTCGAGAAACGAGTGATAAAATAATAACGAAGCAAATGAAGCAAGAAAAACATGGCCCAAAAATGAACTACCCAAGCCCAGATTTCGTGCGCGAAGCTACTTGGATGGTAGTTTCGTGCGTAAAAGTAATTCTTCGCTTCTCGTTCAACTGCCTCGTTTGGATATGCATTCTCATTCTGTGTTCTGCCCGCGTTGTTTTACTCTTGTACGTATTACCCTCGTTTTATTTCGCCCCGACAGCGCAGGGTATTGCCGAGGCAGCCGACACAATGTGCACTCGGTGTAACGTTATTTTATCCGGGTCCTTTATTTTGGCACGAGCTTTGCGCACGTACGAGCTGTCAGTTTATTACGAGTTGGTTCTTCATTCTTTGTTGAAAAAGGCGAAACTAAGTAAAAGATGAAAATTCACGAGGCCGGTATTGTTTCAGGAGCGAGGAACTCTTTTTGTTCATTATCACGTAGCTTCGTCTCTTTTTGCGGCTGCAAACGCCCGAGGTCGTGTTTAACAAATTTACACTTTCGTAATTTTTACGATGACGCTCCGATTATTTAAAGGCGTAATAAAAATTGCACGAATCGGCGCGAAACCGGGGAAGGAAATAAAGAAGAAAGATGGTGGATGCTTCCAAGACGAACGGCGAGATTTAGGATCGTTAACAACGTGGTAACACCTCGGTAATTCTTTTCCGGAAGTTTAATACCGTGTCGGAAAGTCCGTGTATCCCGGAAGCCGGCGGTGTTGGGGCACGCAGACCATGCGCGCTCCGTAGAATCCCATAATCCTTGAAAATCGTCCCCGGGGATATTTTACACGCTGTTCATAGACCCACTGACCACCACTTTGTCATTGCTCCTCGGAACCAATTTCGCAATCTTTCGCAATCGAATGAAACGTCTCTTTGCCGCTTCCGCGTTCCTCGGACTTGAATAACTAAAAGTTTCTTCCGCTCCCGAGAAAAAAAACTTGGTCGTTGCATTGTGAATCATGCAACGATGTTCCGAAGCAATTTCGCACCTGTGATACTTTTCCAACTCGTAGCGAAGATTCCGAGGAAGCTGTACAATTGATTTTATTCGATCTCGTAACTCCAAATATGGAATGGCCTTTCACTTACAATACCGAGTACATATCTCAGGGAAAATCTAATTCCCTGGACATCTACGAAGAGAAACGACAATCGTAGCGTATGAAATAATGACTTTACTTTATTTCCCAAGGTGCAGCGTGTATATGGAGATCAAAGACCTCAATTTTGCACGATCTTTTGAGAGCACGAGCCATTCACAGACAGCGAAAGAACGGAATTTCCTGGTTTAGGTTTATGCAGACACCGTCAATAGACTCCGTAAGTCACGAGGGATAAGGAATTCGTTGCCGGAAATTCCGCAAAAATGCAAAGGTTTAAGTCATACGAGTCAAGCCGAGCTTACACACTCGACTTTTTCCTCATTTTTTACATCCGTTATCGCGAAGAAAAGCGATCTCGGTAAAAATTAACGCTTACGGGAAATGTTTAATTAAGAAAATTCGGTCGATCGTACGAGTTATTTAATAGTTCGGGATCTCCGAATTGATCTCTCGAGCGAGGCAAGAAGAAGGTTAAAGTCGAAGAAAGACCAAAAGCGATAAACCACAATAAGCCGAGTTATATTGGACGTTGTAACGTGTTGCTGTCTGCGTTTGGCCCTTTCGAAACAACGTCGGCCAAAGTGCTCTAATAACTCCCTCCCGGCGAAACTCATCCCGGCCTCGAGGCGCAAGGCTCGCCTTTGTTTCTTTGGATATTCCCATATTCGTCCTCCCCTTTATCTCACTTAGCTTTTGCGCCATGCCGTCTATATAGCGCCTCGGAAGCAGCCACGCCTTCCGAAAAGGAAGTGTCGAAAGTAAGGGACGCTTCCGCAATTGCTATCGTAGTTTCGAGAAGTTCGAGCCGTCGTCTCCTCGTCGTCTCGCATGAGAACCGCAGAGTATGAGGAGACGCAACGTGCTCCGAGCAATGTGTTTCGCTCTTCAACTGCGAGACTTTATTCGAGGGGATGAAAAAAGAATCCTCGCGTTTTCCTTCTTGCTTTTTTGTATCAGTCAACCCGAAAGTAATTTCGAATCGCTCGTGAGACATGAAAAATTGTTACGTGAAAGAACATCGAATCTTTATCTCTTTTTGTCTTCAACTTATTCGATAATATTCAGCACGAGTCGATTTTCCGGGAAAATATTAGTCTTAAAATTGTGTAAATTGAAGTTTTTATAACTTTCTCTAATTAAAAAAGAGATGTCCAATTTAAGAATCGAGAAATTCACTTTTCTATGTAATATTTTACTCAAAGTACATTTTTATATTGGTTTGTTTCTGCATTTAAATTTACAATGTTTTTAATTGAAAAAATGTGTCCCTTTTATATTCGAGATAAAATAGATATCGGAAAAGCGAATCGAGGTATTTTTAAAAAGTTAGTTTTTTAAAAAAAACTCGCTTCGACGTATTCGGTGAAAAATGGAGTTATGCAATTCGCGATTCACACGAGTCCGTCCTATTTAAGCTTTCGGAATCTCATGATTAAACAAAGAGATGCGAAATTGCGAAACGCGTCCTTCGTGTGTTTTAATTCAAATCCTTGACCTCATGTTTCAGTTATTAAGTTTGCGTAGCGGCGCAATAATACATATTTCGTGCTCCCAACGAGCGCGCGCGAAGCAGAATGAAGCGTCGTCTGACCGCACACGTATACTTACCACTGGCGCGCACTCAGCCCAATAATTCAGCGCTGCGGATCCACAGCGAGATCATGCAAATTTGAGCAAACTGCTTTTGCGCCATGATAGTCGACAACGCGATACGGCTATTTTTCAAACAAATTGCATATTCATGCGCTTACTGAAATTAAAAAAGAGCCTTCGTCCATTTTCACGCATTATTTACGCTTTCGACAAACGTTTATTTACCAAGTCCGCAGTATTATCCGGAAAAAAACCGCAGACGAAATAAAACCGGCGCTCTGGGACTTGTCATTTCTGGGGAGAATTGATTGAGTCGCATTGGCAATTCAATTTTCCGTGTATCTCGGAGCTCGTAGACGGGTCATTGCTGTCGGGAGATGATATAAAAATACACCTATGTAGCTCCGTATAAAGGCGACGGCGAGGATAGGCGCGAAGCGTACAGAAGTCTATAAGACGAGCTTATGTTCTCTTCTGTTATTACCCAGTCCTCCGCATAAAAATAAAGTCCGCGCGCGGCATTGCGTGGCTCCTTTTTCCCGACTCGAACTTTTCCATATCCGTTCTCCGGGAAATGTCTAATTTGGGGGATAAGACTTGGAGTTATTGGTCATTCGCAGGGGTCGAACGGCGAGAGGCGCAAATGGACGACAAAGTAAGAGACGATAAAATATTGTTCCGGTGAATTATGCCGGCACTATGCTCCTGGTATAAAATGTTATTTCTGTGGTAAATGTCCTACGCGATATACGACTCCTCTTTCCCTCTATTGACCGGAAACTGCATTTCTTGTTAGAGTTCGCGTCGACTATATCAAAAGAATGATGAAAAAAGAGGCGCTTTATGAAGAATTAGTAAGATATGAACGTGATTTGTGGCTTTATCGGAACTTGAAAATTGTGCGAAGCAACGAGAAATCTTAACTTTCCGCGGCGAGGTTTCCGAATAATTGGTACTGGATGAAAAATAGCGCATTTTGCTTTATGAGCACGAGTTAATTTTAATTAAACTCTTATTTTTCGCCGAGATGCGGCAGCGTGAATAATCGCGGTGCAAACATTCGCGAACGCGGTTATACGCACGCCGAGTTATACGAAACGAGGCTGAGGTCGCGTCCGAAGGTAGAGGGCGAACCGGACGGACTGTAAAGATGCATTATTTAGGGTAGCCAGCTCGAGCCGTCCGCGCTACAACTTTTATTTGCACTTTTATTTTCATTTGCTATGCATTGAATTGAATTCGGGTAGACATTGCGAAAAGCACTCTTTCCGCGCCCATTACGAGCTACGAATTACGAATTCCCAGCTCTCGTGGGTGGACTCGAACGACGTATTCTCTTCCGAAGCTTTAACGCTCGTGGAGCGCGAAAAATATGAAACATATAACTCCGGGAAAGTAGAACGCAAACCCGGTAATTCAACGTTTTTCTTTTCGTGCGGTTGTGCACAAATTTCGTCGTTTTGTGGGCTTCCCGTGTAAAATATTCCAACGCTCTTTCGTTGATAACCACCTGAAAGACTCTCCCGAGCATCAAGAATTCCGTTTCCGTGTTACTGCGAAGATGGCGTGCTACTCAAAATTCTTCCCGGCGCAATATCTCATACCGCAGTTTCCATTTTATATCATTACTGATTCAATCGTGTAAGCGACACGTAGAACTTTGTAGGGTACTCGTGGCGAGGGGAAATTACGCGAGGTGGAGCTCGTCCATATTAAACGGCTTTCATCAGCAAAGTTGGAACAATTTATCAGACTTAGGGTAGAAGTATGACTAATTAGTGTTACCTCGCTTCGTCGTTATACTGCCCCACCGTTGGTGTTCTATCTCCATCATCTAGCGCTGCGACTGCCTAATTTTCACTCGTTATGTTATGCCGATGCCTTTTTTCTCCTGGGACGCGGCGAAACCGAAATTTATTCTCTTTGCCTTCGAAGACGTCGAAAAAGGGTGCTTTGTCCTTGAATCACGGGAAAAAATTAAACGAATAGCTGGTAAGGGTTCGCTCGGATCACGTTGTATATATGGTGTTTATCGTGTTTATGAGTCATAAAGCTGCGGGTTGTTTCACATCACGCGAAGGGACTCGCAAGCTGACACGCTCTTAAAATTAAGAGATTGTTGGAGCGAGCTTTTCCGAATGATTTTGTGACCTACGGCGAGGTCGCGCTACTCTGACAAGAATATCAAGTGCATTTTAATGAAAACAGAGAAAAACATTTTTCTTGTTAAAAGCGTCTTTTTAGACGTTGACAATATTTTTTTCGAAATATAGTCTACTTAAGATTCTAATTTTTCAAATTTCTGAAGTCGCTGCCTAAATTAGTGTAACATTTGTAACGTTTGAAGAATTTTTTTTACACAGGAAATATTCGGAAAAATATATTTTTGAAAATTCAGTCGGTCATTGTAAAGTATTGGAGGTGACGATTGGACACAGAAAAAGCTCTAGATTTAATATTTCGAATTCTTCTAAATTCTGTTTGATCTATTAACACTAACTTTTCACTTGTTTTAAAATAGCTGAAATATGATACAACAATTTCAATTAAATTATTATTGATGGTTCGCAATCCATTCTCGCTGAAACCAATGCCTAACGATGTCATTACAACATTTAGTTCCGATGTAAATTTAATTAATGGATTATGTAATTTCCTATAAAACATGTGTAATGAATTTCCCATTTATATGAAAATTAGTAAAATACAATTCTCAAATCATCCATATATACGGGCAATGAATAAAATCGTTTGACAGAGTAGCAGATTGTTTTACTTTTCCTTCGGATTTTGAATGTCCGAACATTTCCGTGCCGAGAGAAATGTTGAGAAAAGTAGAAGACGGTCGCCCTCCGCTGTGCTTTCTATTCCGAAAGGGAAAAGTTTTCTCCGGGAGTCGATGTGTGCGATGGTACGCGTCAGGGTTCTCTGCACGTACAACACGGACGAGAAAAAAGGTCTAGGGTGAAAAACAGACGTGGGAGCGTCGTTGTGGGCCGTTGATTGAATTGCAAAATAAATTTACAAGTGGCGAGTACTGCTCAAATTGAATAACTTGAAAGAGTTAAGGCGCCCTGTCTCTTTGGCTTGCACCCTAGTCTACTCTTTACGGAACACAGATGGGTTCCCTTTCGCTTGGTAGAAGCTTAAGTATATCGTTATTGCCTCAATGTTCGTCCTAAAGACAATATAGGAACGATATCGATTCCTTTCCCATGTCGAATTGCAGCCCCTTCACATACGAGATTCAATTACTCGCGCGTAATATAAAAATGTAAGAAAGGTTATAGTAATTTATCGGATTTACGATTATTCCAGTGAGAATTGCGTTACCCCGCAATTGCAGCACTTCCGCGCTGTCTAATCGCAATCGTAATAGAAAATGTACGTAAACAATTGATTGTTTATTCATAAAGTCATTCTTCCGTACATAAATCATGTTTACGACCGTTAGAGCAACTCTCGACCCAAATTTTCCTCATTAAAGCAAAAATTAAGTAATTTATAAAGCTTAAGCTTTAAATGAAAGTATTTGCTAGTCGGGGTAGTTGTAAGTTCAACCGTTCTCCTTCCCGAGACCTTAACTTGCGCCGTGATTAATATCGTGTACCCGAGGCGTAATGTATATCCTCTCCGTAATATACGCGCGCAGCGAAGACGTTGCTATTCGTGCAGGTGCAGTGGAAAGTCCGCCGCGAGAAGGAAAATGGAAAATCTATAATTACAGCTCCTCGGTTGTCCTCGACGAGCGTTCCAGCCTTATCGTTCTCGACTTCTGCCTCGTTATTCCTTTCCGGTTTTTCCCAGATTTCCACTTTCTACATTCACTGCAATTTCTGATATTTTCATTCGCCGCAATTGCTAATTTCGCGACTTTGGAGTCGTGATTTTCATTTTAATGATACCTGGCGCGTATAACTTACGCGCGGGGAAAATGTGCCGTACAAACTTTTTTCCCGGGCTCGACTCGCGATAACGGCACACTTGCTGGAAGTCCCGGTCGTTGATTCGTCCCCTTCTTCCCGGTGCCACGAGCAATTAACATCCAATGACTGCGGCCACTATTGAGTCGTTAGATTCTGGCTGACCAGGCAATACTATCCTTTCCATTGTCCGTTCCGTTTTTCTCTTCTTTCGTACGTGAGCAATTATGCCTGCGCGTGGTACGGAGAGACAAGGTCGGCGGTATTTCAGAAAAGACAATGTTTTCGATCACCAAGGTAGTTTTTTAAACGTACCGAAACCACGTCGCACGTACTTTTTATACTACTGGTAATTTAGAGATCTCTAGTTATCGGATGATTCATTCTTACATTTTCTATAATATCCAGGATTATACCTGATCAACCTGATTAGGTTTGGATCATATCTGATTGGACCTGATTATGCCTAATCAGACCTGATTTAGTCTGAATCATGTTTGATCATGCCTGATTAAGTCTCATCTTTCCTGATTAGGTTTAAACATGTCCAATTTCCTCAACTATTCTGCAAACATATATCTTTCGTCTAAATTCTACTTCATATACGTACCTACCATAGTTTACCATAAATTTATGTAATAAATCGAGGCCATAATTGATTCTCTCAGAATTCGACATGATACCGTTCAAGTTCCATTTATTTATCTGATCTGCAACAATTGGAAGAACCATAAGTTCAATCGGCGATAAAATTATCCCACTTCATTTCATTTCATTGCATAATTCGTCGCCTTGAACTAGGCCATGAGCAAATGAAGTCGAAGAACCGACTTTAGAAGAGAATGTTAAGAATTACGAGGAAGTGAAGCGCCATTGGCGGCCCGAACGTGGCTGAATTACATGATTGTCCGTCGTGTAGCACTGCGAGGAAAAAGTTAACGTGAAATAATTGATAAATGTCTAGCAGTCTACGAGGTCGAGCGGGTCATCGAAGGGACGGGGAAGTGATTTACAACTAGTGAGGGAGTGAAAACTGTTGTCACGGCCGGTAGAGAGCAGCGTTGGTGCGAATCGTTACGGACGAGGGCAGAAAGAAAGGGCGAAAAAATTGTTTTGCTTTTAAAAAATAGTGCCCACGACCCTTGCCCCTCTCGATTCGACCATTGCGCTTGTCCAACGGGACACCCTGCAATAACGATATTCAGAACTCATTGCAATGTATGTACAATGAATATTTATCGTTTCATTTTTTTTCGCACTTCATGTCCTCGGCGAAATGCGAGTTTGAACGGGAAGAAACGTCAATACATTTCGTTTTCATGAAATCGCAGAATTTAGACGTTTTTTCGGTAATTGAAATTTCCGGCGAGATACATTTCATTTCTTTCGAGCAGAACAATGAAAATGGATGTACCGAAGCTAGTAACGAAATTTTCATTGCTCTTTTTTTTACAGTAGAATCGAGTACACGGAAATTAAATTCAAAATAAATCTCTATCTGCACAAAAGCAGCTCGGGTAATAAGAATAGCTCCAGAACGAGAGCACCTGGGATCTGTTTGTGCCAGGAGGAGTCTGTAAAGAGTATCTCTGAGGAAAGCACTGGTGGCCTTTAGGTTAATGGCTATGGTAGCTGCGGTGGAGCGGCTTGACGCGCTATTTTATTGGCCAGTCGTGCCAGTTAGTCTTCGCTTAGGGGTCGGAGTTCGTCCGTAAACGTCTGCAAACCCGGTCGCTTTGGTGAAGAATACGTCGAGCCTGCTAGCACTCGTAAATCTTGAGTCCAGCCACCTCGGCTTTCTCATCAAGCACCTCCCGAAAACGACCGAATTCTGGGCGTTAAATACCTCGTGTTAGGTCCAGCAACTTCTGCTCAAACATTTGAACTCCTTGCGCGTAACAACCTTCGCAAAAAGGTCACGAACCTTTTTTGTTATTCCACGCGTTACATCAAGATTATTCCCGGGGAATTTGGGATATCGCGGCGACTTGAAAAAAAAATGATACGCCGTTACTTCGCAGGATCAAAAATTCTACGTTGAAAATGTGTCGCTGTTCGGGGCATATTTCACGTTGCCGCCTTGTTTCTTTTGCTTTAAAAATACAGATCGGGATGTACGTGTACGGTTGGACGAACGAAGTACCTTCGCATTACGCTTTCACGCATCCCTCATTCTCCATTCCCGCCATCCACCTTGGGAACTTCCTCGCCATTGCCACTTGACTCGGTTTCGTGTTACTTTTATTTCGACTCGGTACCGCACGTATTCCCCAGCGAGCACCTTTCGAGTCTCAACGCGTACTGTCTTTAGATGACGAAGCTAAATTCCCAATTTCTTTGCATACCCCGAGGACGATATATCGCGGATGTTTCTAATTTTATTTCAATAAACCACCCGGGAAGCTTCAAACATCAATAAAATAGAAAGCGTGGCTTTTTTATTCCGGGAGAAAAGTCGTGACCATCCATGTGAATTTTCTACCCCTGAATTATCGTAAACATTTTGTGTTTCGACGTCAAAAGAGCATTTTATTGAAGGGCTTTGAACTCGTATATATGTTAGTCTTAGACGACGTTTTAAGCGGGAAAAGCTGACAGTGGCATGTCTGCGGGATGTGGAGCACAGACGTTCAAGCGAGCGGAATGGGCAAAGCTGACTGTAAAATCGAGTGGTGAGGTAGTGCGCTGAATATTGTATGTGGCATTCCCGTACATCATTTGTTGGGGAAAAAAAGTAGCGTGCACCGTTGGCAGCATTGTAATGAGACATTCACGTGAAATATACGCGATCCGTGTTAGCCTCCAGCCATCGCCGACTAGCGGATGATGAGGTTGATGAAAAAGGCAAACCCCGAATCTATTTGATCAATGAGTTTGCCTTTATTGATACGCGCAATCTTTTTTTTCTCCATTACAGTCAAGATTCGCGCAAAAACTGGGTTTAAACTAGATTTCAGATGAATTCGATGCGAACGGATCGAATCTTGATAGGTTATTTCTTTCGCGTTAGTTTGGATCCAAGGTCATATTTCTTCGAATGATTGGAAATGATTTCAAAAATAAACTAAATCTAATCAGACCTGATCAAACATGATCCAGACTTTATGAGGCCTGATGAAACATAATCAGGAATAATCGGAGATAATCAGGCTTGATCAGAACTGATAAAGCCTGATTCATTATTCCCCGGGTCGAGTGAATTTGATCCAATACCAATCCTGATTAAGACTTAGCTTTTTCCACCCAAGACTTCGAATCCTATTTTCATGTATACTTAAGTTCTAGCAGAGCTATTCTTTATAAAGGCCTCCTCGCGCATGCTTAGCTCTTAATGCACATTTTACAGGAATCGCTTTTAGTATCTCAGTACATGACTTGGTAAAACTTTAAATCTGAAAGCTGCTTAAAGCCGCGATAGCTTTGAAAGTCGATAGTACTTGAAA
Organism: Zelostemma sp. ZL-2020; assembly: GCA_022816865.1. Taxonomy (NCBI): domain Eukaryota; kingdom Metazoa; phylum Arthropoda; class Insecta; order Hymenoptera; family Platygastridae; genus Zelostemma; species Zelostemma sp. ZL-2020. The sequence continues at coordinate 1,014 of JABFQM010002305.1, read as the reverse complement.
CTCGGAGGTGCATTCAATCTTAGAGTATCAAGAATCCGGCAGCATCGCATAGTTGGAAAGCACTGCAGGGACGAGGCGCGTACGAAGCGAGTACTTGAAGACTCGGCCCGCTCCATAAGTCCTGGACGATTTACATTTGTTAGCGAATGCGTAATGAAGACTTTCGGTCGGGAAGTGCATGCTAGAACGCGGTTTGTCGCTGAGAAGTCTGGCCTGGAGATAATAACTCCTAATTTACGCTATTCCCAATTCTCTTCCTCTTTCGTCGACGCGCACCGATTCTCATTTTCTCTCACCTATACACGCCGCCCCGGCATTTCGCGAGAAGAGAGAGCTTCTACTCCAATTAACTTTTAATGGCGCAGATAGGGAAACGTATGCCTGCCGAGGACCGCTGCTGCTTCGCCCTCCATGTCTCGACCTCGACTCGTTCACACTTCCGTCTCATCCTCTTCAACCTTGCGCGGAACCTCGAGAGACAGCGGTAACTTGTTAAGTAATTAAGTGTCGTTTCAAGTTTCCGTTTAATAATAATTTAGTAACGCTCTGCAACTTACTAAAGCATCGCGGGACCCGTCTGTCATATTCTGATATTCTAAGCGCTATATACGTGCCGTTGAACAATCGCAAGAAACATCTGTCTATCAGGAATAACGTTCTCGAAATATAGAGCGCTTCAGTTTATGGTTTGCGAATGAAACAGCAAAGGTGATAGGAAAGGTAAGATAATTGAACTTGTCTTGAAATGGCTATCTCTCATAGAAGAACACGGTTTCGGATAATTGGAATTAAATTATTGAAATAAAGTACTTATCTCGAGTAATGATCTCTTCAAACGGAATAAAAATTCGCTGAATTAAGCTAGATGTCCCAGTAATGGACAGGGCCGTGAGAAAAGTACAAAATACGTGATTATTATTAACTTTTTCTACACAAAAAAATAACTGTCTTTTCAAACAACACCCGTAGTTGAAAATAGTTTTCAACCTTGACCGTAATTACGTTTTTCAGTTC
>JABFQM010002304.1:0-15673 GCA_022816865.1 Zelostemma sp. ZL-2020 | reverse complement strand
GACGAGGACCCTCGTAAAACACAGGCCTAACCCTCTCAGACACATGTAACACCACATGCTACGCATTCGCAATGACGCAGTCACGTTTGCGTAACAAGTCTGGCAGATGTCGTCAGGAGTAATTATCTGATATGTGTACACAGGCGCAATTAGTTTATAATGAAAATTCACCGTCAATCAGCGAAACCCTTCTAATATTTACCCAGGAGATGACAATGTTTCACGGAAATTACAAAGCTTTCTTATCACGCTTAATCTTTTAGAGCGGAATTCCACTCTGTGGTTCGAGTTGATTAGGAATTTCATTGCTTTGGGAGTAAATTTTTTCACTCTAAATAGAGTCATTTGATTTTTATCATGCTTGGAGTGGAATTTTTAGAAAATTGACCCACTCGCGATCAGATTGAGCCGTCTAAATTCATTCTCGGGCCGAAATACTTTGCCGAGAATCTACCCTGGAAAAGAGAATTCTTGCATCATCATATCATTTGCGGATGAAGCTTCCGCGTAACTGTGAATTAGTGAGCATACCAAGGTTCGAAAGTGATAAATCATTCCCTTGGGAGAGATCACCTTTCATGTACTGTGGAAGGCCGTAAATAAAAACGAGCGATTATGGCGCCTCACGTGAGACTCCATGTGTTTTCATAGCCACGAGGAAAATCGTGATATACACAGCCCCTCGGAAACTGTTCTGAATCGCAAAAACGGAAATTGCTTAAGCGAAGAAGACAACTGTCGCAATCCTGCCTCACGTTTTGAAAAACTTTCGAACATCTTTTCCTTTTACACGATAAAATTGCAGATCTTCCAAAAGAAAAATAATAGAGGTGAAAGTGGGGACGAGAGGCAATAGAAAAGTAGAGTATTTTTCGTTTAACGCGCCAAGGTATCAATCGAACACCGATGCAACGTGTTACAATAAAATCATGGCATTTGATCCATGCGTGGAAGAGGGTTGATTCCACGGAAATTTCATTATTCGCCGTTGATGGAAAAAGTTCTCTGTGCGGCGTCTGGCTGTAACGATCGTTGAGATGATAAGCTGCGGGAACTGGAATAAGATCGAATACAGATGAGAGAAAAAACTGAAAAAGGGATGATCGCTGTATTTCTGATAAACGCGTACGTGATTGATTCGATACATCCAGGGAGAAAATGAGAAAATGTTGCTTCGACGTATTAGAAGCGAAATTAGAGTGTTTTATCACAGATTGGAGATTATATTGCGAATTACGATTTAATCCCCAGGATACAACTTGGAAATACCTCACGAAATTGAGATACATTTTCCGCCAATTCCACAGAATAATGAATTTCGACGTTTCGAATCAGCGAACAATCCTAAATTTCAGAAATTTCGATGCCGAATTGAGAATTTTAAAGGTAGTAAAAATGTGATGATCAATCAAACTAGATAATCTTAGTTATTCAAATACAACATTTCTATCGCACTTTTGGAAGCTTGCTTTAATCTCTGAAGCATAAAATTCAACATTTTCAAACAGTACGCGTATAATAGCGTCAATTAGTTCTGAGCGATTCGCTAGCAGAGAAAACGAAACACGCTTCAGCATCCATTATTCAAACGTAACTTGTTCAGTAAGTCGCAATCACAGTATCAAGCAATCAGTGATCATTAAATTAACAACTTCCCTCGCAACATGTGTGAATTCCCGATAATTGCACTGCAGGAGCTTTTGACAGTTTACCGAAACACATCCGGTTCCAGTAACCCTCGAAAACCCACCGATATTTTTCAACCCGAAAACGGTAGACCTCCAAATGTTCGTTCGTCTAAAGGAAACTTCGTTTCTGGGAAGCAATCCGCCGATTTTTTTTGTTCTCGCGGTTGTGTAATCAGTGTTACACGCGACGCGCACGCGTCATTTGAATCCGCACGGAGTGACAGATATCAAAGCGCGGCATATTGACAGCCATCGTTGAACGATCACCGCACCCTTGCGGGTATCCATCTCTCGGGCGAGCGTGTTTCTCCACATAATTCTGTATCGTTCGGGGATGTTCAGACCGGGATCAGGGACCAAAGGGAGATACATGTGGCCAGGGGCATTGCAACTGACAGCTACCGTTGTAATTATTTTCTTCGATACGTAAAATTTGAAATTCCTTGATTTTTATCGAGCGCGGTGTAGTCGAAACGTGGACATTGAAAGACGGGAATAGAGAACGACTTTTTTCAACTGTGGAAATATCGAGGTAAAATATTATAATTTGTTGGCACGGCGTTCGCCAATCAAGAGACTATTACAGAGACGGTGTTTCTTTGCATCGGCGGAACTACACGGGATGCTTTTATTGGAGAGCCTTAGTTCACGAAAAAGCTTCTGGAACCGAGCCACGTTCATTTAACTCGCCTCTACACATTCGTCTCCCAGTTTATCCTTCCTACGTCTGTAATTTTTCTTGCAGACTGTCTGAAATTTCGTTCCAACATTTCCAACGAATCGAGGCTTTGCGAATTCTTCTTTTAGTTGCAAATTAAAGATTGCAAGTGCTGAAATGGTTTTTGAATTGAGTTTGCTCGGATGAAAAATGTACTTCCGTCGCAATATGCAAGTCTCAAAATCTCGCATTTATGAAACTCTGCGTTAATTATAAAATTGTTAAGAGAAAATCGCACATTAAATGAACGAGGCGAGTTGACGTAACCGAAAACCGTCATCTCAATCCTGTAATTTCCCAAGCGTTAAGACGTTTCAAAGGCGACACGATTTTGTAGTACATCAAGTATTCTCGGCGCAAACGAGTACAGATACGGATTTTGTAAAGTTTCTGATCCGTGAAGAGAAGCTATTAAACTTGCGGGTACACAGCCCCTCTTTCCCTCCCTCCGGTGTTTGTCCGCGCAACAGATTCATTCGCAAACTTTTTCCAATTTTTCCCCGAGTCATTTCAATTTTAATAACATTCAAACCCGTGTCACGTCAAATTATTTTTCTTCCGATTCCCGAGTCACACTTCGATCAATTTTCAACGAAATTCCGATCGACACTGAAGGCCAGCAAGTTTCTTCGTCATCAAATTTTTCCAAAGTCTTTGCATTTTTTCCAACCGTACTTTCAGGGAAGAAAGGAGCCGAGAGTCACGAGTCGAAGTTGGAGACGCTCCAAGTAGAACTGCTCAAGAGTAGGACCGACAAATCCCTTAAGTTCGACAACTTCTGCACTGCAGAAAGTCCGAGACACGATCAAGTTGATAATCGCGCGAGCCTCGGTGGCGCCTTCGTGTTTGCGTTTTTCCGCGTAAAATTTTCTTGCGTTGTTACCCTCATGGCCAATTTCTCTCTCTTTCTCTTGATTCTTTTCTTTTTTCCTTTTCGCGTCTCACCTGTCACTTGCGATTTTCTTTTTCCCTCTCTTTTCTTCTTTTCAGCAGAATGATTGCACAACATTTTTTTGTTTCAAACGAGATTGTTAAGAGAAAAAAGGACAAAAATATGCCTGCGAAAGGGAGTGCAACTCTGATAAAATACGTGCGTCTTACAATTTTCGCATTCTTCTTCCCAACTTTTTCGCTTGTCTGAAACTGCGACCGCACTCGCCGAATTCCCGTGGACATAAATATGTTCCAGCGATTTAAGAAAGAATTTTAACGGCGCGCACTCTTACCCTAACGAACGATAAAAGGGTGCTCGAAAGTTTTCGATTAATTTTTGAATGCCCGTCTCTTTCTCCGTATGCCACGGTGCTTTATTTGCGACGGAGGACATTTCAATTGTTGGCTCTCAGTTATTTTTTGCTTGGAAACAAATTTTATCGCGTTCGTTATTTTTGATGAACGAGACAGGAAAATGAATGGCTACGCAAGGGCCTTTGTTGCAACATTTGCTCGTTTCACCCGTTACGAAATAAAAATGCAAAAAGACATACATCGTTTTCTAATGCAACGTCGAATGCTTTTAAAAACGCTGGATTCTTCGATCGAATAATAATAAGTATAAAAAAAGCATCAGTGATACGAGGACCGTACAATCGAACAAGCTTTTCACAAACGTTACGTGTCAGAGGTGAAAATAATACAGTTTCGAATCCGTGAGAGTCGTGTACAGAGACAGAAACAATTTCGTCGAATCAATAAAACACGAATCCCGCGAAATTGCGCGTAAATATTAACGCGTGTTGTACAATCTGCGAGAAATGATGAAACGCGTATGGAAGAGAGGCGATGCGTCTTCCGGAAGTCCCTCGAGGGAAACATTGCTAGCCTTCCTTGGCAGCGTGAACGGACGCTTCAATAATAACGAAAAATAAAATAAAAACAACGAAATCATAGTCGTTTTTCTCCAATTTCTTTATTTCCCCAACTGCTTTTTTACACCAAAAACAGTCGCTTCGTTTTCTTCGGCGTTAAATTAAACGAAACATCTCCCGGTGACAATTTAAATTCGCCCTCGGACTCCACTTTACCCGTCCTAAACGAAAATCTCGCGCGAAAAGGTGAGACTCTCGACGTTTCCCATCGACTTCTTCTTCCCGGGGGCGATTTTCCGCTCCCCCGAAAAACAAAATCGTGGATTTCTATTTGGGGATGAATCCATTGGAAAATTGAAGGCTCGTGGAAAGTCGATTACGGACAGTAGGTGGCAAAGAGCTTTTCATCATTCGAAAGGCACGAGAAACGTAACGAGGAATGTGTCATCGCCGAGGGAAGCAAGGAGCGCAAGGGTGACGGGACAAAGGGCGCGAACGGAAAGAAGAGCCTCGCGCCAAAAGGCTCCGAAGGCACGGCCAATAACATTTCTAAATGAATTGCCGTGATTTAATGCGACTCCTCGATTTGACTCCGTTTTCCTTCAGCGGCTATTAATGAGCTCCTCTTTCCGTCCCTACGAAAACGTCGTTCTCGCCGAGCGTTCATTAATAAATAAAATTATTCTTCCCGAGAGATGAAGCCTGACGAGAAGTGCCGGCATTTCATTGTCTCGCGGAGTAATAATGATAAATGAATTTCATAATGAATCGAGTTGCAAAAAAGTGTGTTTTCTCTGTAAATAACGCGAGGAAACAGCGCCGCGTTTGTTTGGAATTTTCCGTAGGATCGCTTTCATCGCGTTATCTCGAGCCGAACAATCGGGAAATGGAAAAGTTTCGCAACGTGGGAAGGTGCATTACACGGCACATTTACGCGGTTAATGCGAACGTCATGCATATAAACGTCACGTTTTAGTAGCTCTCGTGTTCCTCGAGTGGCGGAGAGGACTTTTTTGTAACATCACTGTCAAAGTAACGAGAGAAACATACTCGAGGCCAATGCAATGTTTCAAGTTCATTCGCGATTGTCAAACGAGATTCTTTGTCGGAGACAAAGTTTCGAGGGCCGCGCGATCGCGGAAGAAAAAAAAAAGAAGAAAGATATACATCAAGGCGCTCTTTCGAGCATCTTGGATCCGTCTTCTTCTCCGCGAAATACTAAACCTGCGGGTGAGTGTCTTCGACCCTCTCAGAAGACAAAGCTTTTACAATTTACATCCGTCGGGACAACATTTCTTAACAATCATCTTCGAACCGGTAAAACTCAACGCCTAAATAACATGAAAATCCTTAGCAATTCGCACGATTGAAAGAACAAAATAAATGCAAGCAAGATTTAAAATCATCTAAGCACTAACATTACAAAAGAGAAAATAAATTTTCAGATAAGACCATATTCGAGTTGCAGCGCGAGTGCAAGTGCCGCTGAGGGGTGTTAAGAGCGAGACAGAGCAGCGCGCTTCGGGTATCGTACGTTAAACAGGGTGCAAGGACTCACCGTCGCAAGAAGCGGCCCCGGAAGCGGAAGCAGAAAAGCGTATCGTAAAAAAATTCGCAATCGCACGAGAAAAACTGTCCGTGCAAGTTAGCGGATCGGGTGTTCAGTCTGGACTGCAGAAAACCCGCAGACAAAATCACAGACCAAGGGGAGACTGTATGACATCATCGCGGGCCAATCGCGGGGCTCGTCGAGTGCGCCCGCGCGTCCATCCGCACGCCAAGGCCGCGATATATCGCAATCGATTGCGCAGCCTCGCGCTACCTGACGACGCGTGCCGGAGACACTCCGGAAAACGAGCGGGAACGCGGGAAGTTCGAGGCTGGAGAAAATGTGGCTACTTCGTTTTTATTACAATTGCAACTGTCAATCTTATTTAATCGGAGGCGCAAGAATTTTTTTTTTTCTTTTTGAAGCGCGGGGCAGTTTCAACTTGAATAAAAGCTTGTCTCCGGTTTGTAATGACATTCCATCTCGTGCGATCGTTTCTCCTCCCAAGTTGGCTCAACTCTGCAACCGTAACCGGCCCATTTGCAAAGAAATCTGGCTTCAGGGTTAAAGCATTGCTCCAGGTTGTCGGGTTTATGATTGCATTTCATCTCGTGCACGCGTTTATGGTGAAAAACAACGTTCACTTTGCAGCCACGATCGGTCCACTTGCAGGGAACCAAGGTTTCCGGGTCAACTATTTCTTCGTAGAAATCGTCGTCGTGGTCTTGTCTATGGTTGCATTTCTCCTCGTGTCTTTGCTTCCTCCAACTGGGCATTCGCACCATACAACCGCGTTCCCGAAAACGGCAATTGACCAATTCATCGGACATGGTCAAAGAATTCATGTCGTCCGAAATCTGGTTCACGTGCACGGGCCCGTGGTGGCAGATTTTAGCGTGAATCTCCTTTCTCCATTCCGGCATCTTCACTTTGCAGCCGTACTTTGCGTATTTGCAGGGCACGAAGTCTTCGATGTTGTGATGCAAATCGGTCGGCAGGATTTCCACTTCAAGATTGGGACGGAATTGGCATCTTCGGGGAAAACGAAATGAGAAATTAGTGACGTTTATCGGAGCGACCTTGAAGCGAGGATCGATCAATGTCATGATATTAATTTGAATCAGAATTGCTTGTATTGTATAAAGTCAAAGATCTATCAAACTGATCTCACATAAAAATCTCAAGATTTTGTTTTTTACCGAACTCACGTCTTTTCAAAGGTTACGAGACATAAACTTTTTTGGGTCAAAATTATCGATATTCCAAGTTTGTAAACTAAACGGCGTTCTAATCAGCATGATATGGAGTTTTAATGAATAAAACTATAATTATAGTTCTATAATCATTTAGTTATTAAAAGATGCAGCAAACAAAAAAAACGAGATTATTTTGCATTTTGTATTTTCTTCGATTCATATGAAAAATATAAAAACTTGATTAATGATCAGTGTACACCTGGAAACGTGAAGTTCTCTCAAGTGCGCGGGGAACTTGACCCAGCATCCGTGTTTAGCGTAAGAACACGTTATCAAATCTTCATCGAGGTTCAGTTGGTGCGGTTGATGCTGCGGCGGGTATGGGTAGATGTTCCTCACTTCGTCGAATATCGGTGCACTGGGCTGAGCATCAATGCTTGATGAGATTGAAGACGAATCATAGCCCTCCGCGACCAAAGGTGCGAAACACGTCGGGCAGCCATGATAATAAGGCTTGCAGCGACTGCACAAAATGTGCCGGTTACTGCAGACATATTTCGTGTTCGATTCAATCCCCAGCAAGCATACCGGGCAAATCCCTTCGTTTCGGAATTTTGCATGGAGATTAGGGTATAGACTCTCCATGATCGTGCTCGTAACGACGAAAGACAAGAAAGGTCCGTTCTTTGGAATCAACTCACGAATTCCGAGGTCTTGATTGCGTTAATTTTACAGGCATACTGTGGAATAAGCACGGTCTCTACCGATGTCATACTTGTGTATGATTGGTGACGCTTTACTTTTCGAGATAAGGGGAAGTATCACGTCATTAATAACGCCTCGCACGGCACATTTCGCGTGACGCATCGGTTCTAAACATAGATAAGTATCGCCTCCATATAGTGTACCCAAAACAACATTATGGGGTTGAACGAAAATGCTCTCGGCTCAATTTATGACTCTTATGGCTTTTTTGCGAAGAAAAAAAATGAAAATGTCCGCAGTTGAATGAAAACAAATACTACGTTGTATAAAATTGTATAGGGCACCTTTTCTTCTAATAAAATGTTTTTGTAGATCTCTTTGATCGTGAGAGAAAAATTTTAAACCCGACAAATTTTTTTGAAATCAATGTTTTTTAAAATATAAATCGCGACGACTCAGTAAATTATGGATGAAATACTTTTTGACATTTCGATCTCTTGAAATGTATACCTCAGCGATGCCTAGCTAGCAGGTACTTATTCGAAAAAAAAAGATAAACAAGTAATTTTTAATTGCAAAGTTCATGTTTTGCAAGGTATAAATCGAAAAAGTCAGCGAGGAAAGTTGAGCGACGTAAAACTTCCAGTGGCAAAGTTGTTTCTTAGGGTTTGAAGAATATATTTACAAAATTGCTTGTTGAAATAATGAAAATTGTAGAAAATTGTGGACTGTTATATAAAAACGTGATATTGACGCGGCGGCAAGTCGGCGCGCGTCGTTAGATTTCTTTCAAGTGCAGCGTTCTTGCCGGCGCTTGTGAGCACTATACAAACAACGAAATGGGCGATTTTTGATATTTTTGTCAACTTTATTTATTGCAAACGTAAAGTACAATGCGTACTGCGAAATGAGCAATTTTTTAAAATTAAATTAAATGTAGAAACAGTAATATGAGCGAAACGCAGCTACTCTTGACAAAGTCTTTGAAAACCCATAAAAAAAATAATGTTTACATTTTAAACTCTATTGTTATTTTCGTCACCTTATTCACTTATTTTGGTGTCTCGACTTGCTGTCGCCGCGCCACGACAATCACGCTTTTATATAAAATACCACAGTTTCTACAATTTTCATTATTTCAAAAAGAAATTTTGTAAAAATATTCTTCAAGCCCTAAGGAACAACTTTGCCGCTTGAAGTTTTACGTCGCTCAACTTTTCTCGCTGGCTTTTTCGATTTATATCTCGCGAAACATAAATTTTGTGCGCATTGATTTGCAATTAAAAATTACTTGTTTATCATTGTTTTCATATAAGTACCTGCAGCTAGGCATCGCTAGGGCATAAATTTTAAGTGATCAAAAGTTCAAAGCATTTCATCAGTAATTTACTGAGTTGTCGCTATTTACATTTTAAAAAACATTGATTTCAGATTAATAACTTTTTAGGGTTTTACATTTTTTTTCTCTCGAACATAGAGACCTACAAACAATTTTATTATAAAAAAAGGTGCCCCATACAATTTTATACAACCAAGTATTTTTTTACATTCAACTACGGTCATTTTCATTTTTGTTCTTCCCAAAAAAGCCAAAAAAGGTCATAATTTAGAGACGGTCGAGCTCTCAGCGAGTCATAGAATCCAAGCCTTCGTATTCGTTTAAAAGAGTCGTTTTATTTTCATGTATCTTCCACACAGAAATAAAAATGTTCCGATTCTTTCATTTTAACTTGAAAAATGATAAAACTTTTTCTGATAAAACTTATCAGCAGATTTTATTTACTTATGACTGAACAAACTCCGTTCAATTATTTAATGCGCAAAGAAAAATATGACGCAATATTTACATTGAATTTAGGTAAATAATGATAAAGATCAATTTCGTGATTCTCAATTAATGAAAAGATAATTTTCCAAGGTAATTGGCCGCAGGAGGGACCGAAATATTTCCGGATAAATAAGAGGCGAAATGCGGGGGCGATTAACGACGTGGCTTTTCGATGCTTCGTTGCCTCCGGATTAATTTCCCGGGCCGAAGTATAGGTATTCGGTCGCAGACATCGACAGTCTGTGCCGACAAGTTAGACCGCTTCGTCCGGGGGTGACTTCGAGGTTACGCTTCGCTCGTCGAGGGTGGACGGAAGAGTAGGCAAACTACACCCCTGGGGGGAACCGTCGACAAGATGTATGAAGGGTACATCGCTTCGGATGTAAAAGTCAGTCAAGTTTAATCAAGTAACAGGTGAGCTGTAAACACGTCGATGCAAGAAACGCTTCGCGAACCGTGGCCAAGGTTAACAAAGTGTGGCGTTTCTCGTCACGAGAAACGCGATTACGTAAATTACTTTTGTCGTTCGTAATGCAAAAAAAACGTCTTCAATTCTTTTCGTATAGCGGCGGCTGAGAAAAGTGCTAAAAGCTTTGGGCTTTCGAGTACCGTTAAGAGAAAATCTTGCGTATCCCCATAAATAGTCGTAAAGGCTTCAAGGGAGCGCTCGGAGTGCACTCGACGCCGTTGCAGTTGCAAACTCGTGCATGCGCAAATAGATGCTTTATCGCAGGAAACAAAGCTTTACTCGTTAATCATAATGATAAGAACTTGGATGGCTCGGATTGCGCTGTTTGTGCAATCGTCGATTGAAAACAATTAGCAGTATTAACGAATTTGATAAAATTGTGGACTTTGGTTGTTATTCAGAGAGGAATATAGATTATGCATGTATTGGCTATTAATACGAAACCCACGCAGCGACCACTGATCATTGGCGCGCAGCAGTTAGTGACAGTGGGTCCTTTAATTACTGTCCGTAAATCAGCGAAATATAATGCGCGACCACGAAGGGCTACTGTTTACCTTTTTTACTCTCTGTAATTTTCGCCGAAATGTAATTTAAAAAAAAAACGGGATGAAAAATGTTGATGCAATGTGGAAAATGATGTCGAAGAAAAGATAAAAGCGCCTCTGAAATTGCAAGCCGACGAACGTAATTGAATCTCGTCCAACATTGAATAAAACTTGCAAAATTATCTTCCGAGTGAACTTGATTACATTTGATAGGGTTGTGCTTGGAAGTGTCGAGCTGCCATGTCGAGGCTATTTTGAGGCTACAAACTAAACACGAGTTGAAATATTGATCATTAATGAATGCAAATTCAAAGGCGTGGCGCGAACATCATTATGGATCAAGTAGGAAAGCCTTTTTTCTTTGCGACCCCACGAAATATTTCGCAAAATTGTTTTCCGATTCATTTGCACGCTAAATCTAGAATAAAATCAAATACTAAAAATCCTCGTGCAAAATCATTTCGTAGGCTTAAAAACAATGTCTCTGGAAACAATGGAAAATATTGAGAAATGAATGAAAGGCCTACGAACCTGGTTCCTCTGCGGCGTCGAGCATTCGTCCTTGTTCCTCTCGAAGCGTTCGAACTTGAAACTGTTGCTCCGATAAAGTTCGTTATCGCTCTGTTGTCTTCTGCATAATCGCCTCGTGAGTGCCCGGGGCCTGCAGGGCGCACATTCGGTGGCTAATTCCCAATGCAAGTGAAGCATCGCCAGCTCGGCGGTGCATCTCGCCATAGCGCAACCGGCTCGCCTGACTCGGCATTTCACCCGCTTGATGCGACCCTCGACGGGCTTGTGCGGACACGGCTGAGAAACGCAATTGCAAGCTCGCCGCGTAGGCCGTGTCTTGATCGTGTGCGAACACGGCCTCGCCTGGCATTCGCAATGCGCGTCGCCCTCGTGGGAACATTCCGGCTTTTCCTTGCACTCGCAGACATTTCCAGCCGGCGGTGCAGGCGTGCTTTGAGGAATCGGATTCAGCGATAGAATCGACGACGTTCCCTGCGGCCGACGCTTTTTTCCAGGCGCTACGTGCCGGCAGGACTTTTCCGTACAGTCGCACCTTATCGAGGACAAAAAAAGGAAAGAGTATTCGAAAAGTGAACAAGAGTTTCGCATCTTTTTGCACTTCCAACTACTTTTTATATTTTCTGCTTCTGATATACTCAGAGACGCTTCTCCTCAAAGGACTGCAATTTTTAGACAGCAAAATTGTTTCAATTGTGCTTATAATTGTTTTTTTTGGTTTAATTGTAAATAAAAATTGGAATATTGAATTGCAAATGTGTTTATGTTTCCAATTTTTCAATTTCCCAGTATCAATTGATTTCATACATTTTATTTCAAGCGATGAATAAAACAAGAGAAAATTCCATTAGCACGAAAAAGTTTGGACATAAAATTTTAGCGACACATTTCCGAGCTGTTTGGCATCATTGTAACACAATAAAAATGAACGTTGCATTTCATGCTTTGCCTCATCTCCTCTTTTACGTGCATTCAGTGCTGTCATTGTCATCTCCCTTCTTTTATCTCTTAAAACGAGCGTATTTGTTTAACGACCTCTATTCAAGAATCCATCGTTCTCTATACCAGATGCACAAATATTGTTCCAAACTTTTGCAAGAACTTATAAAATATACAATATCCCTTCTCCCTTCATTACCAAGTAAATCTACATGGCTACAGGCATTATTACTCCAGTTTCCATTGTTTATTTCGCTGCAAAAGCTTGCAGCGCGAAAATGCAAATTGTACAATGCAACATCGCGAATTGGGTCACCGGCTTTGCATAATTTCAGCCGAAAAGTTCCCCCGAAACGCAGCTCTTTTTCCTCGCGCTTCACTCGGGAGAATAACGTCGTCCTCGAGTGGAATTAAAGCAGTAATCAATGTCAAGTACCCGCGGAAAACGCGGCGTGTCAACGATACAACGAAAGCCGTAAATTTAGCCTTTTATTACCCTACGAAATAACCCGGGAGAGTATCGATTCCGCGAAAGGTCAAAAGACTCTCAACCTTTTCCCATTTTCGCTACGTGTTGATTGCTTTTATCGGCGTTTCCCGAAATATTTCCCGACGACACGAATTACCGCCAAAGTCTCGTATTCAAGAGCGGGGAGAGAACATTTCGTCGTGGCTGTCGGATTATTGACCTCGACAGATGTGCCTTAACCTCCGGTGACCTGACCTACTAATTTCCCCCGCTTATCCAATCCCTGTTTGCGAAAGCCGATCGAAACGAAATGATACGAAACGAAAGTTTCAATGAAAAGCGCAATCCTCCTTGAAAAAAAAGGGACTGCAAATTCGGAAAATGGGTGAAAAATGACGAGAGCTTTTTCACCTCCGCACTCGTCGAGGCGCAGGTGCTCGCAGAGCGTGTGGACAGGGCTGCGACTCCGGCGGACAGTCGCAGTTCGGGGGAGGTCGCTGCGTCCTCCGAACCCTGATGAGAACCGGATGCACCGGACACGGCTGCACCTGACACCCGCAGACAATTGTCTGAGGACCGCGGGACTTCCGCGTGCTGCCGCAACTGGAAGTCCCGCGCTTTGCACGCTGCTGATCCACGTGCAATTGGCAAGGCTGAGCGGGGCAAGCACAACGTTCCACGGTACCGCGACGTCCAGCACTTTGAACCCGCTTCCAGACTCGCTCCATTCAGCCACATTCAGCGACCGGCTCAGACTGATGAAATCTCATCCCCACTCCGCGCGCGGGCTCCAGTCGAGCTCCCTCGGCCGTTTCCGAGAAGCTCCGAATTACCCCGAATCGCGCGCTGCTCTCTCTCGCGTGGATCGAATCAAGGATAACGCGACTCCTGCAAATTATTTTTATTCCGAATCAAATCGATAACGAGACGAAATCACGGCATTTTCGAAAATGCTCGCTGTATGTTTTTTTTCTCGCTTTTTCAATTGACCGGGCAAATTTTTGGAGCCGCATTTTCAAGAGGGGGATGCTTGAGTGCGCCGCGCGGAATTAAAACTGTTTCACTTATGCCGCGAGCGTGACTCATCGTACCTCGGTTGGGTCGCTTTAATAAGTCCGCTCAGCTGCAAAGTTGAATGAAGGGAATGAACTATCTACTTCAATAAAGCACATTATGCCATTGGACGTCGTTGCTCTAATCATACCGTTGTTTATTTTGCCCCCTTTTAACTGAAAAACGATCCACTTGGCGGCGCTCATTCTTCCTTGTTTTATTCTTGGATCAATCGACTATGAAACGCGGCGTAACACAGTAAACTCTCCTTTATTTTAAGGTCGCTGGAAATGTAAATCGCTCGTTAATCTTGATTAAAAGGTGGCGGCACTTTTGATCCAGAAACGATATAGTAAAAGTCTTGAAAAATATACGAATATAAATTTATTAACAATTAATTTACAAACGTTTCGAATTTTCAACTGGAGCGCGTCGTGCTCAGCACGGACGCGGCGAAAATTTCTTGCAATATTCTCGGAATATTTTTTAAATCCATGCACACGAATGCTCTGCCCGCAGGCATTTTCTTCATTACTCTGAAACAAAAATGAGAAAAAAAAGCGATTAACGATCGTGAATCGAATAATCGCGTTGTTCCAAAGTGGCAACGAAAACGTGGAATGCGTTCGTAGTACCTAATTGCTTGATCTCCGAGGGACCCGATGAAAATGGCGTACGCATTAACGTCGGGATCGGACGAGAGGATTTTCGCAAATCGCTCGGGCTTAATGCCATAGCGTTCCAAGTTCGCATCGGACAGCACAATCACTATGGATTCGTCCGAATCTTCCTTCGCTAAGCTGAAAATCGCATGCTGCGTTGCTTCCAGCGTGTTGTCCCCGGAAATGCAAAATTGTGAGTGGGCGTGCATCGTCTACCGGATAAATACAATTAATCAACTCCAACTTCCCGGGAAAATTGCGAAAAACGTCTACAAACTTTGATGACTTCGAGCCTCTGTTTTTCGTCACCCGGAGGCTGCGAGTGATCGACGAAAAGGATATTGTAGTCGTCGCCGGAATGGCCGACGATGTCATACTGTAATTTTCCCTCGTATCCGTTAAATGCTTCCATAACCATGACACACGCCTCCATCTCGCGATCCAATCGACCGTCGTAGCTGTTGAATCTGTACATGCTCCCGGAAACGTCGACCACCAGTTTAAGCCTCTTCGGCTTCAACTGAGGCGAACCAATTTCTGGCTCCTTTTCCCCGCGTCTTCGGTAGATCGTTTGCTCGCCAGTTAAGCTCTCGATTATCTTCGCGTCGTCCAGCTCCCCCGAAGTTTGGTGCCTGCACCACTGCCTCTCGTTACTTTTCGCCTGTAACGTGTCTACGAAATTGCGGATTCGTTACCAAGGCATGCAATAACTGACCGATCATTCGCGAAAATTGGAGAGGAAAGGAAACGAGAATTTATGATAAAAAAAAGCCTGGCATTATAGTCACGTTGAATCTTGAAATAGAATTATCGATTTTGCCGTGATTTCACAGTGCAATGATCACACTTTTTTTCATTTTAGCATATTAATTCATGGTTGGTGCTCTACAAAGGTCGCTTATTGACCTGAAAAATGTCCTTGACATTTTTTCTGGAGAATTTACAAACCCTTAGACTCACCTAAAATTGTCCTCAAGGTCTGCACTTGTTTTTGAACCGCGTCACTGAACTGCCCGTATAATTTATGATCGTACTCGCTCATTTTGATCTCTTTCAATCGCTCCTTGAAAGCTTTTTGGCCCATTTCGCGAGCGGCTTTTTTCACGTGCTCCGGCACGTCGTTTTTTTCTTCGTCGCTGAGCTGATGCACCGTGTGACCCGCGTCCAAACGATAAGGTCCGCCTTTTCCTCCAAGACCAGCCGTGTCTCGACCTGCAATTTTCATTACAATTTTCATTTTTATCCTCGGATTTTTTAGTGAACAAAAAGATTAATCAAGCGCACCTCCAGTGCCACCGGCCCACGTGTTCCCACCCACGTGAGGCTCGTTTTCCTCGTCGACTTTCCCGTGCTTCGGGGAATCCGCGTCGAGGCCAGAATAGCGCTCTTTTGTTATTTGTATGTTTTCCTCATCATCGCCTATCGCTCTACGCCACGAGCCGAGGGAATTTTCTATGCTGACCCGTGACGTTTCCCACAGTCGAACGCACCCTCCAACGTCTGCTGTTACTAA
>JABFQM010002303.1:0-15678 GCA_022816865.1 Zelostemma sp. ZL-2020 | reverse complement strand
TTCATTGATTCAATAAGTAAAAATTTCACTTAGTCTTAGAAAAATCACAAGTGACCACTAATTGATAAGTGGAATTTTTGTCACTAAATGAATTAGTGACATTTTCACTTATTCAGATTAAGAGAGTGGATTTACAGTAAAGTTAATAAAAACTCAATATCATGTAGTATAAATTGTGTTTGAGAACTGTGTATCTCATTTTTCGTAACCGTTTCACAATTTCCAATACCACTCGTGAAATTGTGAATCATTTTCAAAATTTGCAATACTCATCACCGCTTTGCAAATAAACCGAGTTGAAACAGAACCACGGAAAAATAAACAACTTCTTTTTAATTTTCATGTTTCTTTTTGGTTCGCCTTGGATTCCAAATGCCATTAGATGTGCAAAAAAAGCACAATGTCATCGCGCGAAATGTTTATTAACGAGGTGCGCTCGTAGATTCTTGCGCCTGATTTATATGTAGGACTCGATCGCGAATCAAAACCCGCAGATAAGCGCAACGAATGACTTCTGCTCGGGAGAACACGGACGCAACGTCGTTCTAATGCAAATATTATCGAAGCGGTTGGACTTTTTATTTCAGGGCTCGACCTTTTTCCACGAGCTTTTCCCGCCGCGATGACGCCAGTGTCGTCTCGACGCACCCGAAATAAAAGTCACGGTCATCGAGACAACCCCAAATCTCATGCGACCCAAGTCTTTTTCAGTCGTGTGAATAAATTTCTGCTGCTATGCAAATAATGTAATATACACTTGAAGATTATGTACTCCTCGCTTTCTTCGCGCGTCACGCGAATCACGTGACTGCCCCCACACGCGTTTCTTTTATCGTTTAGTCAACCAAAAGCTGAATTGTTCAGTGGACGCCGAGGTTTCGCGCGAAGCTCACGCAAAGTTTCTCCACAAATGATCTACTTGTAAAATGCGCGTGTTTAAAGTAATTTACGACCGCGGAAATGTGCAAACTCATCGGGCATTTTCTCCCTCTTTTTCCATCTCTCTCGTCGCGTTATCTAAGCGGACGTAAAACTCCAACTCGCGAGAACTGACGCGACGTATAAAATCTACGCGAAAATTGAGTGCACGAGTTGGAATAAAACGTTGGCGTATCGGGTCGCGTGACGCGTAGTTGATGTTAAAAATGGCTGTGTCGTCGTTTGAGAAAGGCGAGAGGCGCGTTTAAGAAAAAGAGGCATCATGCTGAAGTACACATGTCGCTCGAGCCGGTCTCTCGTTCGCTTGAGAAAGAAAAGAGGCCGGTCCCTGTCCAGGAGCTGGCCCGGCACACCCATCACTCTTTCCCTGGCTTCCTCCGAGGTAAACTGCTTACACGATAATCGCATTTGTCTTGCGCCGCGAACTCCATCGTCGGGAAAACCACTGTTTATTCCGCCTGAAAGCGTTTTTCAATGCCAAAAACGGCTGTTTTTATCAATCGCCGTTTTGTTTGTTCGTAAAACGTAATTTTGCATGAGCACTTTGCACGTTTTCCCGAAGTACTCGTACATTCTTGTCGGAATGGCCACTTTAGCCCGTTTTTTATTGCGTTTTCAGCAGAGTAAATATGCCGGGTTGAGAGACACTTGAACAATGAATAATTAGCAGATAATGACAAGCACTTAGTCGATCGCAAAATTTGTACAGTTAGACGTAATTATATGTTTAATTGGAATCACGATGGTAAAGAGCCAAAGTACAGATTTGATGTGTTTTTCTGAAAAGCCAGGAAATTTATCGGCATAAAAATGGCGTTTTCCCGAGAGGAGAAAAAAGGTTTCCTTGGCTTCGCATCGGGAAATGTTCTTTCATAAAAGTGCCTCGTCTTATCATCGAGCGATCGTAAAAATCCGTCGAGTATCGTCCAAGGATGTAACAAGCGCCGTCGAGACATCGTAAAAAAGCTGGAAATGTCGAGTCCCGTTTCATCTCCGGAAAAAGGATATTATTGGGATTGCATTCATGAACGACAGATTATATTTACTTCAAAGATGTACCGCTAAGCTCGTTACGCGCTCGTCACTTGTGGACTCATTACACTATATCGTTTCCTCTTCCAACGCGTATTTATCGTGATTTATGGATTTCTTCCTTATTGTACATTATTTCATCGATTTGTTTCCTTCTTTGGTGTTCAAATGTTCATAGAAACTAGAAACTTTCACACTAATATCAATTGAGGAATACACAATTCCAAAAATTCGGAAATTGTGATGTGTTTCCGATGCAGCGGTTCGCGGTGATAAGTGTAGTTTCTGCACGATTCATCCGAATCTAAAAATTCGAAAGAATTCTTAAAGAGTGGGGAATAATCTAGTACTTCACCGTACAGTTTTTGGAAAAACTGATTTTTGACAAAATGGCAGCCGGTTATAATCAATTGAGAAATACAAAATTGCAAGACAGAGAAGTGGTGAAATTTTCGGATTTTATCCTGTCAAAGATAATTATCGAATTGAATTATGGTTTTGCACAGATATTAATTCATAAGCAGGGAACAATTTCGTATTTTTCTTTTCCAAAAATATTGCAAATCGACAAAGATATTGATTCGGAGATTGTGACGTGTTTTCGATGCAGCGGTTCGCGGTGATAAGTGTAGTTTCTACACAATTCATCCGAATCGAAAAATTCGAAAGAATCCTTAAAGAGTAGGGAATAATCCAGTACTTCACCATACAGTTTTTCAAAAAATAGATTTTTGACAAAATGGCAGCCGTTCAAATTTGAGACCGTGATGTTTCGTGAAAAGATCGTACGTTTCATGGCGGGAAAAAAAATCTAAGACTGTTAATAAAAATGCAATTTCCTAGGTGTGAATAAATTCGAATGGCAGGTGAAATAGCTGTGTTTTTGTTACAGATCGACTACCCGGAAGTACACGGGGGAGGTAGAATGCACCGACCTCCGCACCCTCATCCAGTCGGTGACCACCGACAGGTCAATTTAGTCTTCGATGACACGGTAAATATAAGCTCCCGATAACGTCTATGATAAGAATTATCATGCCCGAGAAAACGAGCAAACAACGCAACTTTCTGCGTTGATATTTCCTCGATTTTCGCAACGCGTAAATGATGTCAATGCGAACTTTCTCGTTGCTCCGATCGTTCATCTAAAACCGCCGGATGCAGGAAAGGCTTGGCCGAACGTTAAGTTCATACTGGTGAAAGTCCATATAAGTTTTGCCGTTTTTTTCGTACCGACATAAATTTCATGACACGTAGAAACGCGATAAATTTCACTCATCGAGGATTGTTGAAAGGAAGAATTTATTTGCATTTGTTTTTTGAATATCCCGCTTGTTTAGTAGCTTCGCGCGCCACCGAGGGCGCAGTGGTGTCGAGTCTTTTCCTTTTTAGATAGCTTTTCCTAACCTAAATCTGCTCTCCCGAAAACCGTCACGGAAAATACACGCTCTCACTTTCGTTCTCAATAAAAATAATCCAACTCGCTTATTTAAATCCGTGTTCTTATTTGACTTCGAAAGATCGGACGATAGACATGATTTCGATGGTCGTAACCAATAAATATATGACAAATCGGCGCTAATCATGTTTCCAAACTCAAAAATTTGAAAATCGCGCGTCCAAAAATGCGAAATCGGGACCGAAACTTGGCCTTGAAAGAAGTCAAGGTCAAAGCAGCTCGGGCCGGGCGCGAATCCGGCATCCCCGTGAATGGAAGCGCGTAAAAATTCGAATATCGAGTGCGCAAAGTCGGAGAAAAGGAAAAGTGAAAGATAGCGAGGAATAACGGGCCCATAAATCATGCGCTGGGTCGGTCACTGGCCTTTTATTCCCAAGCCACCCATGTTTTTCCTTGCCCTTCCTTTCACTTCTCCCGCGTGTTTGTTTCAAAAACAATCCGTTTCCGACTCCGATTTTGCTTTATTCCGAAGCGAAACGCATCCTTTTCACCAATTAACGGCCCCGGTTTCATTTCCGTTCCGGAATTCATTATTTCACTTTCCAAAGAACAAATAGCACTTTGTAATTAAGTTGAATGTAAATTGAAAGTCCTCGATTAAAAATTCGTAAAAAAATTGAAGCCACAGGTGCGCCTTTTTCCTCCGCCCCTGGTCCCCCTGGCCTCTCGGTCACGTGACCCCCGCGTAGTCCGCGGGGGGACCGCCAGAGGGCGCCAGTCTCGTCTCGTGTCCTCCAGTCTCTTCAGGCTCCGCGGAACAACATTTCGCGACGCGTAATACATAATAACAATAAATAATCGCGCGAAGCAACGTCTGGAATAATGACAGTCGCGTCGGGACGCGCCGTGGGTAGTACCGTCGTCGCGCCTTGAGTGCTCCGAGACCTTTCGCCGAGGCGACGCCGGGCGTCGCTGACAGGATGGACGCCTTCGGCATGTACCAAGTGAGTGCGATCTCTCGTCTCATTCAAGATGGCCTTGGTCCCCGCGAAAGAAATCGCAAAAGCCCCTCGAGTTCGCGCTTTTCGTCGCGAGGAAAATCGCCATTTTGTTTACGCGCCAGGGACGCTTCCTCGGGGGAAATGTTCGCGATGTCTAACCTTACCCGACCCAGCCACCGAGCTCTTCTAATCACGCCCATTTTTCCCGATTTTCGCGTGTTTATCTCGTTTCATTGCTCGAGATGAAAAAAAACGTGATTTGCCGAGTTGTTGACGGGATCGATGGGCGATGTTTTTGTTTGTCCCTTCAGCTGTCATTATGACGTAGGCGTGACGCGGGCCGAGGTAAAAGAGGGGGGTGGGGAGGGGGCGAAAATACGCGTGGGTCGTAAACAATGATTACGATCGCGACAATTCGCTTATCGCTGCAATTATTTCAGAAATCCGGAAATATTCCCCGGAAAATGTCGAACTGTTAAAAAAAGTGGGGGTAATTGTTGTTTTTTTTTTTTCGATGTATTTTTTCGTCCTCGAAGTGTCGAATAACGACCCAGGTCGTGAAAGACGAGCCAAAAAACACGATGCGTCTCGAGAAACCTTCGAAATTGCATTTCTTTTCTAACCAAATCTCTTTTTCCGCAGTTTTCCCGGAAAATGTCGAACTGTTAAAAAAGTGAGGTTAATTTTTTTTTTTCGATGTATTTTTTCGTCCTCGAAGTGTCGAATAACGACCCCGGTCATGAAAGACGAGCCAAAAAACACGATGCGTCTCGAGAAACCTTCGAAATTGCATTTCTTTTCTAACCAAATCTCTTTTTCCGGAAAATGTCGAACTGTTAAAAAAGTGAGGTTAATTTTTTTTTTTCGATGTATTTTTTCGTCCTCGAAGTGTCAAATAACGACCCAGGTCATGAAAGACGAGCCAAAAAACACGACACGTCTCGAAAAATCTCCAAAATAGCATTTCTTTTCTAACAAAATCGCTTTTTCCGCAGTTTCCCCAGGGGTTGCCGGGCCGGCCGGAGCTGTACCAAAAGTCGAACAGAAGCAGCCACTCCAGCGACACGAGCTCCGCGTACAGCGGTTCGGACACCATGACTTCCGTGCAAAGTTCCCTGGACGCAGACGCGGACGAAGTGGACCTTTCCGGGCTGGTCGAGTCCATCGTCGACAGCGACGAAGAAGAGGACCTCGCGGAAAGCATGGACGTAGGTTAAAAACCAAAAACACAACGCCCCTAAAACTAATAAAATTTACCTCCGCAGAGTTTAACGGTGCGAGACACGGTACGAGAATGCCTGGAAAAAGACCCCATCGACAGAACGGAAGACGACATAGAAATCCTCCTGGAGTTCACTCAGCACCTGAAAGCGTTCACGAACATGACCCTGGCCGTGAGAAGAGCGCTGTGCGAGGTCATGGTGTTCGCCGTGGTCGAGCGTTCGGGGATGGTGGTTTTAAACGACGGCGAGGAATTAGACAGCTGGAGCGTGCTGATCAACGGAGCCGTGGAAGTGGAGCATGGAAACGGAGAGGTGGAACAGCTGCACCTGGGGGACAGTTTCGGCATCCTCCCCACGATGGAGAGGCTGTTGCATCGAGGAGTTATGAGGACCAAGTACGGTCGATTGTAAATGAAAGATGGATTTGTTTGTAAATGACGGGGTTAAATTTTTAGGTGCGACGATTGCCAGTTCGTCTGCGTGACCCAAGCGGATTACTTTAGGATTCAACATCAGGGCGAGGAGAACACGAGGCGACACGAGGAGAACGGTCGCGTCATTTTGGTGACGGAACTTCGAGGAGCTTTGGACGGCGCCGCTCGACGAGGTCACGTCGTCATCCGAGGCACGTCCGAGAGATTGATGTTGCAACTCATCGAAGAGAACAGTATTACGGACCCGACTTACGTCGAGGACTTTCTCCTGACGCACCGGACTTTCATCGATAACCCGCATTCCGTCGCCCGGCAACTCCTGGATTGGTTCGAGCAAGCTCAAGTCCGAGACCGAGTTGCCAGGGTCGTTTTGCTCTGGGTCAATAATCATTTTACGGACTTTGAAACCGACCCCGCGATGATGGAGTTTCTCGAGCAGTTCGAGACCGCTTTGGAACGAGAAAAGATGCAGGGACAACAGAGGTAGTTTTGTGGTGTTTCGAGAGCTGGATGAACTCGAGAATGTAATTGTTGAATTTTGTTTACAGATTATTAAATATAGCGTGCGCGGCGAAGGCGAGGACGCGGAATGTGACGCTCGCGAGGCCCAGCAGGGACGAGGTGTTGCACTTTAGTATTTTAGGGGGCTACGAACGAGGCTTCGGAATCTTCATCTCGAAAGTCGACAAAAGGTCGAAGGCCGAGGACGTGGGGTTGAAGCGGGGCGATCAGATTCTCGAAGTCAACGGGCAAAGCTTCGAGCACGTCAATCACGCGAGGGCCCTGGAAATTCTGCGAGGCTCGACTCATCTCAGCATTACCGTTAAATCGAATTTATTAGGTGAACTTTGAGATGAGTTTAATTGGGAATGAATTTTAAAATGAATTCTTTTTTTAGCTTTTAAAGAAATGCTTCAAATGCCGGACAACTCGCCGAAGCCGCGTGGAAGAGCCGCTAACAAATCGGAAATACATCGAATCCAAACGGACCCGCGCCTGCGGCTTTCCTCGCACGTCGATTCGCTGACTCCGGGCAATCCTTTGAACCCATTGGTCGGCGGCGTGCCGCTTTTGATCCCCGACAGCAGCAGTAACGTTTCGCCTTGCAAGGACGGGAAAAAAGAGCACAAAGGGTTCATGACCCTGGGGCCTAAAAGACGGCTGCAGAAAGTGCTGATAAAAATGAACATGTTGCCAAAGAATACGATCAAGTGAGAAAAGGGAGGTTTTAAATGCCGTTGAATTGTCATTTACGTTGATTTGTTTTTAGCGACGGGGTTCATTTGGACGATCCGCTGGGACCGCCGCACACGCCTCCGGGAACCGGACTCTCGCAGACCACCACGAATCTTTATCACTCGAGGAGCAATCCTGATCTCACGTCGCTGTACTGCTACGACGATTCGCGCGCTCCGGATTATCCGGAGCACGTCCTCAAGGTTTACAAAGCTGACCAGACCTGCAAATATCTGCTCGTGCACAAGGAAACGACGGCGCACGAAGTAACTCGAGGGTGGTATTTTTTCATGGGAGCATAAATTGTAACGTCGAATGTTTTTAGGTGGTCATGTTGGCGCTTCAGGAATTCGGGATCACCGAGAGTAGCTCGATGTTCTCGTTGGCCGAGGTGAGCGTCGGAGAAGGCGGCGTGATCAAGCAGCGAAGGCTTCCGGATCAGCTGCAGAATCTCGCCGAGAGAATCGGGCTTAGTTCGAGGTATTATTTGAAGACGAACGGGGTTTCGGAAACCCTCGTCGCGGACGAGCAAGCCCCGGATCTCATCAGGGAGTCGCAGGTGCATTTCCTGCAGTTGAACGCCGTGGAAGTCGCGATCCAGCTGACGCTGCAAGACTTTAGTATATTTAGGTTGGCGTTTTGAGATTGCGGAGTGGGAAAAATTTGAGGAGGAAGAGAGTTGATGAAATTGTTGGTTTTTAGGCAAATCGAATCCACGGAGTACGTCGACGATTTATTCGAGTTGAAGAGCAGGTACGGGGTGCCCATGCTGAGCCAATTCGCGGAGCTAGTCAATAGAGAAATGTTCTGGGTCGTAACGGAAGTTTGCTCCGAGCACAATCTCGTTAGGAGGAGCAAGATTATTAAACAATTCATAAAAATAGCGCGTGAGTCGGCGGTTCATAACCCAAAGAATGCGTCAAATGCGTCGTTAATTCGCGGGTTGATTTTTCTAGGCCAATGCAAGGAGTGTAAAAATTTCAACTCGATGTTCGCGATCGTGTCCGGCCTCGGCCACGGGGCGGTCTCGAGGTTAAGGGCTTCCTGGGAAAAGTTGCCGAGCAAGTACCAGAGGTTGTTCAGCGACCTCCAGGAACTCATGGATCCCAGTCGGAACATGAGCAAGTACCGGCAGTTGGTCGCTTCGGAACAAACGCAACCTCCGATCGTAGGTTTTTTCAAGCTGTTTTCGAGTTCAAGATATTTATTGGATTTTTTTTGCAGATCCCGTTTTACCCGGTGGTGAAGAAGGACCTGACCTTCATACATTTAGGGAACGATTCGCAGGTGGAGAGTCTGGTGAATTTCGAAAAATTGCGGATGATCGCGAAGGAAGTTAGAGCGTTGACGAACATGTGTTCTTCGCCGTACGACTTGCTGACGATGCTGGAAAGGGGGGGGCAACCGCCCAGTTCCGCGATGGTGGCTTTGAATCAAATGACGACCGGAAATCAAGGCATGAATTACACTCCCGCGCGCGTGTTTCGTGTCACGGACAATGCTGTTTTAGGTGGACAGACGGCGACGGTGAAGCGGCGGAAGAAGTCAACGGCGACGCCGAATCCAAAGAAAATGTTCGAGGAAGCTCAAATGGTGCGGCGGGTGAAGGCGTATTTGGCGAATATGAAAGTCATCACGGACGAGGAACGTTTGCACGCGTTGTCCGTGGACTGCGAGCCCCACGCGGGCGCCGTCGCGATCGCCGCGGCGGTTCCCATGTCGGGCGGTCGCGGAAGGAGACACCCTTCGCCGACTTTGTCCACGACCAGCAGCGCCAGCAGCACCAGTGAGGACAAAGAGCAATTCGAGTCTTTTAAATTTTCTGTGATTGTAATGCGAGATGAAATGTTGTAGGTACGAAATTCGGCGCGGCGTCGCCGCAGGCGATGAGGAAAATGCTGGCGCTGTCGGATCCGCATAAAACGAGGCCGTACCAACCGAAACATTGTCCCGCGCCGTTGCCGGTTCCGGGGTTAGCGATTCACGCGAGTGGTCTTGAGCCGAGTCCCGGGGCCTTGCGGCGCGTCGGCTCGGGTGCGGCTCGAGTGCCCATGCACGAAAGATCCCACAGCGACACGCCTTCCGGGCTTCCACCCCCTGTTGACCTCAGCGCTGAGAGCAGCAGCGTCACGAGTCTCAGTAATTTACAGCCTCTTCGGAAAACTCTGACGAGTGGTGAGTCGAGCGCTGTTTCTCACGGGAAGGCTCGAAAAGAAATACTGTCGGGGTTGTATCACCTATGTAATTTTTATCATGTAACACAAAAAGGCGTATGTTTTTGTAATGATACAACCCTTTTGATTGTCCTCAGGAAGTATTTCATTTCGAAGCGGAATAACGGACTCGCCAGCGATACATTTTCCTCCTTCGTTTCTGCACGCTGCACCGCCGCAATTCATAAATGTTCCATGTCATTCGTTATTCACGCACCGCATAATGTACCGCCAATCGTTCATTTATCATGGGACATGCAATTTTTCTAGTTGGGGAATCGACGTGCAGAAATGGTCGGACTTAAAGTGGATCGCGCGGCGATGTAGTCTTTAGGAGAAGCGAGGTTTAATGTTAGATTTAGGGGAGAGAACGGGGTAGTGATAGAAGTGTGCGTAGGTTCGGTGACGAGCAGCGACAGCGGTCACAGTACCCAGCTGGACAGTCACAGCGGGAGCAGCGTCGAGGCCGGGGGGAGTCCGCCGCCCCCCCAAAGACGGCATTCCGCCATGCAAGGTATGTAAAGTCGAGAGCGGCGCTCAGCTTCCGCTGTAGTCATTTTGGCTTTCTCGTTGTTTTCGTTTGTGTGTCCCATGTCGCTTTTTCGGGGGAGCTTGAAGATGTGCTTTGTTTTTGTTGACGAATTCAGGGTCTTTGAGGGGCGGAGCGGCGCCACCGTTTCCTCACGCGGTGGCAGTGCTGCCACCGCTTCCCGCGAAAAACCATAACCAGCATCTTCATCGCCACTATCAACCCTTTGATCCCGAAGGTGAGTGCCGCCGCTGCTTGTGGAACCCGAATTGCTTTTTTCTTCCGAAAACCGAGTACACGTTTGCTGGCCTTTTAATGACTTTTTTTTCCTTTTCAGTTCGAGGGTTGTGTCATCGGAAAATCGGACTTTGTTAACTCGAGCGGCATATTATACATTTTGCGGTCAAAATGGCAACATTCGAAGCGTGTTTAACGAGAGAGAAATCGCACACATCTCATTTGCGCGCGCTGGCTTGGTGGCGCCACCGTCGCGTTACCGCGCATGCGCCGCTCGCGAATGAGATACGCGATTTCTCTCGGGAAAAAAGGAATAATTTGTTTGTAAAATGTGGAAAGGTGATGCAACCCTAACGTGTGCTCGGTTTAGCGCTTCCGCTTACCTTTTGGGGCTTTTGTACAGCGTTAGGATGGAAAATGTGTTTGTTTGTTGAGCCTGTGGAATAAGCAACGAGAGAGTCGAGGGTTTTCAGGTGCGCCAGTGATGGGCTTGGGCTTGAGCATGCCGCCGCCGTTGCCGCCCGCAGGAGTCCCGCCGACGGCGATGACGAGCATGAGGGTCGGCGTTCAGTGCCGGCAACCTCCGGCGTACAAAGTCGCGGCGCAAATGGCACGACAGCACAGGCTTGGCCGAGCCCATAGCCACGAGGGCGTCACTTACAGGAATGATCACGAAGATGGTATTACACCGACTCTACATCCCATTTTTTATTAACAATCGTGTAAATAACGAGCTGTAAAAAGTGTTAATGTGCGCGGCCCATGCACCTTCCACGCTTGCTTGCATTCATCAAAAATTGTGAAATGTTTTTTGTTGACTTTTTCTAACGGTTTGAATTGTTTTTTAGATGACGAGGACACGCAGGTTTCGGCGGTTTAGAAGCAGGGACATTTCCGGAGGAATATTCTATAAATGTGTAATAAGTCGAGTCCAAAGATGTTCAATATGATGTATCGGGAAGATGAAACGGCGGCGGCTGTATTATATAATTCTAGGGTAGCCCCTTTTCAATGCTCTTTTATTCATAAGTTGGTGTACATAGTTGGACTAGCGTTTAGCCCTTAATTCGAGCGACTAAATGTGAATGTAGCTTGCCCGTTACGAAAACGGAGTTTCCAATTTTATACTTTTACTCGATTTCGTTGTAATCGAAGACGTTGAGATTTTAACTTTTTGTACAGTCGGTATGCGTTGAGGAAAAGGCCTATGTTTTTCCACGGAATTCGGAACTTTTGCATTTGTATCGAGCGACATTCGGGGAACCTGTGCGAATCATTCACGTGCGAATATATGTTTGTATTTACCGTGTCTATCTCATTGTACATATCGTAAAGGCGTACTTTTATTCCACCGCTCCTTGGGCTTTTCGGCGCATTTATTTATTGTAAAACTCGAATACCGTTCTTCCAGTGCACCCCCTTTTTTTATTTATGTCATTCATGTAATTTATAAGCGACGGGAAGTGTTTTGTATTTAATTTTTTTATTCGTAAAACTTGAAACATAGTACAACAAATGCGCCTTTCGGGTCTCTTCTTCGCTGGCGTTCGCCGAGATTTTGTCCGATTCCGAGTTTTAAATGTTGTAAATTTACATTGTAAATTGACGTTTGGATTATGTTTTGTAAATGGCGCATCGCAAAGGTCGGTGGGAAGAGTCGAAGGGATCGAAACTTGCTTACCTGGTTATATATCTATTTTGTACGATAAGCTGTTTTATCTGCCTATTATTTATACGTTATATACATACGTTACATAAAAACAAAACGATACGGACACAATTGTATATCTTTAATAGACACTCGACTGTATGTTGTGTAAATCCCAGAGCAATATAACAGCTACTTCTAAAAACGTTCGTTCTTTCATTTTACCCAGTTTCGGATTTTTTTACCAATTCTAAACCGTTTTTTTTGTTTTTTTTTTGAAAAGCGCGCCGAAACGGGAATTCGAATTTCCCGCCAACGCGGAGCTTCGCGCATGCGCAACTAATCAGTCGCGAATCGCGATCTGAAGGGGAAAACAAGTTTTAATTGAGTTTGAACGCGAATTCATGCTGCCAGTCCGCCATTTTGTTTATTTTCGACTTTTAAAAAAATTTTCAAATATTTTTCATCGTACGAGAATTTAGGGTAAAAATCTATTTTTTCATTGTTTAATTATTTGTTCTCGAAAATGGTCAATTATCTATGCTTTTCGCTCGAAAATCGGCAAGGTAAGTTTTTGATAATTATTTGAAAAGCGCGCCAAAACGTGAATTCGAATTTCCCACGCGGAGCTTTGAGGAACTAATCAGTTTGCCTCGCGAATCGCGACGGGGGCGGGAGGGAAAACAACGAAAAACATTAACTAAACAATTAAAAAACAAGTTTTAATCGAGCGTAAACGCGAATTCATGCCGCCGGTCCGTCATTTTGTTTTTCGGCGAGTGCGGAAAGTCGAAATGCGCGAGTTTCGGAAAAGCCGGCAGCGATGTTTCTCGGAAAAAAAGTGAGTACACAAAATTTGTATTCGCGAATTTGCGCCAACTTCGAACGGCTGACGGCCGCCATCTTGCTTTTTCTCGAAAACCGATCGAATATTTATTTTTATCGCGAGAATACGACTGAAAACGATCATTGACGAATCAAAATTCGAATTGGGGTGTTTTCGGGGCCCGTATTCCGGTAAAACGAGGGCGAATCCTGGATCTCGATCTCGATCCTGGACCAATTAAAGTCGGGCTCGCTCTTCTTCCTGTGGTTTTGCTCTTTCCCTCTCCCTTCTTGCGGCACAGTGAACGCACGTTGTACGGGGAGAAAGACACGACAGTGCTCGCTTCGGGTTCGCCTGTAGTCGCTTAAAAACCTTTCTTATGCCTGCATCACCTAATCGCTCGCGTTGTGCATTTTCCCGGATTATCGCGCCGCGCGACCTTCAAGGTCAAACTCACGCGGGCCAGGAATCCCGACCCCGAGGCTCGTTTTCATCGATTTGTTAAATTCCGAATACTTCGATCGGGTTTTCGAAAAAATGGCGGGAAATAAAAGCACCTGTTGATTCGCATTTTGAATTCTCGATTTATTGTCTCGGAGTGCGAAAGTGTGTCGTGCAAGTGAAAAGTGAAAACCCCGCGAGAAAATGGGATTTCTCAATTGACGACTGTTGCCGGTAAAAACGCATCATTTTTTTAGATCGAAGAAAAATTTTTTTTTCCGAGAAACTGAAAAAAGCAGGAAAAATTTGGACGTAATTGATTAATTAGTTATTTGAGAAACAAAAACGGCAGATTTTTAATTTTTTTGGGTAAAGTAACGACCCTGAGAAAAATTTTTTCGCGAGTACAAAAATAATCGAAAGTTTCATTTTTTTTTTCCGAGAAACTGAAAAAAGCATGAAAAATTTGCACGTAATTAATTAATTGGTTAATTGGGAAACAAAAACGGCAGATTTTTGATTTTTTTGGGTAAAGTAACGACCCTGAGAAAAAATTTTTTCCGAGTACAAAAATAATTGAAAGTTTTGGAGCGAGACACTTTGCTGCAGCGTCTTTGGAATTGACCTTGCGAGAAGTAGATCTCGAGTCGGAAAGAGCCTTGACCGAAAACGAGAGTGCGCATAACCGGCATAATTATTTTTCAGGGATTGTTTGAAATGGATGGGGGAACAAGCGAAAAAAAGAGTAGTGATGAAAAGACGCGAAATTTTGCTAGATTTTCAGTGTCAGCGAATTGTATTTAAATCGCAGCTCGAGAGAGAAAGCTCTTGATCGAGCGTTTCGCTGCATTTGGTGCAACACATCGCTTTTATCGGTGAAGTGGACACTGCTTGGAAGGCCGCGATGGTTTATGGGAATTTTTGCGTTTTTGACACGTGTTTGCATGTTTTGTGGAGTTTTTAGGTTTTTGAAATTATTAATTTATCGATTTTTCAAAAAAAGTTGGAAAAGTTGAAAAATTGAAAATGTTGAGAAAGGTTGAAAAATTGAAAATGTTGAAAAAAGTTGAAGAATCAAGAAATTGAACAAAGTTGAAAAAAGTTGAGAAAAGTTGAAAATTGAAAATGTTGAAAAAAGTTGAAAAACTAAAAATGTTGAGAAAAGTTGAAAAATTGAGAAATTAAACAAAGTTGAAAAAAGTTGAAAAATTAAAAAATTGAACAAAGTTGAAAAAGGTTGTAAAAAGTTGAAAAATTAAAAATGTTGATAAAAGTTGAAAAACTAAAAATGTTGAGAAAAGTTAAAAATTATAAATGTTGAAAAAAGTTGAAAAGTTGAAATATTATAAATGTTGACAAAGTTGAAAAACTAAAAATGTTAAGAAAAGTTGAAAAAAGTTGAAAAATTAAAAAATTGAACAAAGTTGAAAATGTTGAAAAAAGTTGGAAAATTAAAAATGTTGAAAAAGTTGAAAAAAGTTGATAAATTAAAAATGTTGAAAAATTAAAAAATTGAACAGAGTTGAAAACAGTTGAAAATGTTAAAAAAGGTTGGAAACTAGAAATGTTGAGAAAAATTAAAAAATTAAAAATGTTGAAAAAAGTTGAAAAGTTGAAAAATTATGAATGTCGAAAAAGTTGAAAAATTAAGAATGTTGAAAAAGTTAATAAATTAAGAATTTTGAAAAAGTTGATAAATTAAAAATGTTGAAAAATTAAGAAATTGAACAAAGTTGAAAAAAGTAGAAAAATTAAAAAATTGAACAAAGTTGAAAAATGTTGAAAATGTTGGAAAAGGTTGAAAAACTAAAAATGTTGAGGAAAATTGAAAAATTAAAAATGTTGAAAAAAGTTGAAAGGTTGAAAAATTATAAATGTTGAAAAAGTTGAAAAATTGAAAATGTTGAAAAAGTTAAAAAATTAAGAAATTAATCAATGTTGAAAAAAGTTGAAAAAAATTGACAAATTGAAAATGTTGAAAAAAGTTGAAAAACTAAAAATGTTGAGAAAAGTTGAAACGTTAAAAATGTTGAAAAAAGTTAAAAAGTTGAAAAATTATAAATGTCAACTGAATTAAAAAATTAAAAATGTTGAAAAAAGTTGAAAAATTAAGAGATTGAACAAAGTTGAAGAAATTTGAAAAATTAAAAATGTTGAAAACAGTTGAAAAACCAAAAATGTTGGAAAAAGTTGAAAAGTTGAAAAATTATAAATGTTGAAAAAGTTAAAAAATTAAAAAGTTGAAAAAAGTTGAAAAATCAAGAAATTGAACAAAGTTGAGAAAAGTTGAAAATAGTTGAAAAAAGTTGAAAACTTGAAAATGTTGAGAAAAGTTGAAAAATGAAAAATGTTCAAAAAAGTTGGAAAGTTGAAAAATTATAAATGTTGAAAAAGTTAAAAAACGAAAAAGTTGAAAAAAGTTAAAAAATTAAGAAATTGAACAAAGTTGAAAAAAGTTGAAAAACTGAAAATGTTGAAAAAAGTTGAAAAACTAAAAAGTTGAGAAAAGTTGAAAAATCA